>JAECUM010012958.1:0-44986 GCA_016617855.1 Megalonaias nervosa
CCTTGATAGATTTCTCCCAAATCCTAACCTATTCATAAATCACCTAACCTATTCATAAATCACCGACACATGCCTGTGGAATTGTTTAGTGATAGTACTAACTGAATTTGATTCGGAGTTTGGGATATCAGATCGTCCCCAAATTCATTAAATAATATATCATAATGAGAATCGGTTCCTTGTTTAGAAGTAAGTCTGCGATCTTTGTGCAATCAAGGAAAATGTGCTGAAATTGACCTCACTTTTGCTAGTCCAGTTATTTCTCGGCATTTTTCTGACACCCGTTCAAGCTCTTACCGCGAAAAACCCCCCCACTTATTACTAGATGCAACTGCAACAATCGCAAAAAGAACCCAACAAAATTGTCGCAGAAAAAGGCTGAAGCTCACAAATCATTGAAAATGTCACTGGTGTCTTTGACTGAGTTATTTCTTGCTCGGTAACCTTCGTTACATGAAGGTGGCAAGGTCACTCAGACCTTATGATTATACAAGCCCATAGACAAAAATCGCACATAGCGTTATGGAAAGAGACTCTAGTAGTGTACATACTGCCATCTCTGTGCAAACAAGAAAGTTATTGAACTTACATTGTTTAATGACAGTCATAAAAAATCTATATAGAATCAGTACGAAAAGATTAAGAATCATTTAAAAGAAATGCAAATAGGTACAGATTTTATTGTGGCAAAAAATCAAGATTTTTGGTTGTATTTTGTAGTGATATTCAGTTGATGTACTTATCAGTGATAATCAGTGATAATCAAATATATGCAGTTATAATAGATCATGATCATCAATAGGAAAGCTGCAAAATTTGGTTTTGTGAAAGCTCAGTTAGGCTTAACAAACCTATGAAACGACAGAGAGAGAAGGTAGGTAAAGCTAAGTACAGTCATATTTACCAGAAAACCTAATCGCGTAATAAACAGGGGCGACAAGGATAATGCAATTGAACTCTTATTCCACATTTTACATATCAAATTTTGCAGTAAATATACGAAAATACAACATGGATATTGAACACGATTTGACATTGTACTTAGCTAGATCTCAACCGCTGGATAAAACGCTAGGTATAGCAACCTTTCAAAACACTGTTTGAAAACTAGGTATAGCAACCTTTTAAAACACATATTGTTTTTAAAACACATATTGTTTAGAAAACTAGGTATAACAACCTTTCAAAACACATACTGTTTGAAAAACTAGGTATAGCAACCTTTTAAAACACATACTGTTTGAAGAAGCTAGGGATGGCAATGTTTTAATTGACATCTATAATGAAAATTATACTGATGGAGCATAAAGTGACACCCTAGACCTTTTCCTGACTTCGACATAATACAAGATTTTGCTGGTATTTGTTTCAATAGAAAAGATATGAGAAGGTATCTAGTTAACAAACATAATTTTTTCATTTTACTACATTTAAAAATAAGGTTCTGGTTGATAAATACTAAAGAATGACTACTTATTTTTACAGACTTGTGTGTGTGTGTGTGTGTGTGTGTGTGTGTGTGTGTGTGATTGTAAAAAGCAGAGATTTTTCAGAAGATAATACGTAAAGTATTAACAAAATAATGAAATTGCCCAAACATTTATCCAACACTTGGAGGAGTTGGAAAAATTACAGACATAAAACATGTTACACAACTATTTATTCAGAAAGGAATGGTTTGGAGAGAGCAGAAAGAATACAGAGTCATAAACTTCCATGCTGGCATTCTTAAAGTTGAGGATTTCGTCTAGTTTGCTAGTAAGTAGCTTAAAAAATATATTATCTTCGAAACAGTAGGTTAACAAGATTTCTGTTAGGCATTGGAAAAAAAGGGTCAAAAACTAAACCAGATAGAAAACAATTCTAAAGGTTATGATTTGTACTGTCTACTTGGACAATATATATATATATATATATAGGCATAGCAGTTGGTTGCTGTTGTTGCTACATATATATATATATATGAGCAGCATATATAGTTGCTGGTTATATATGGCATATATGTATATATTGCAAATGAACAATGTGTGTTGCTCTGATTGAGTACCCCACACCTTTGGCGATGAGTTATACTGGCTTATACTGGCAGGTATTATATTTGTTTAAAATTAACGGTCGTGGAACGTACAATATTATCGTAGATAGTAAGTTCTATTATTTGGATTTTAGCAATGATCTAACACCTGTCGATAATGAAGTAATACACAAGGATCATTCAGATGTGCAAACCAGTGAGATATATGGAGAAAATTAACCAAGATGAAAAGTGGAGTTCATACAATTAAGATTTTACTCGTTCGAAGCAGTACCGATAGTGTGTACCGAGATAAACAATAATAATTCTTTTTAGAGTATTTACTCCATTGATTGTTTCGATAAGGAAAAATGAGATAAATATTCACACGACAAAATGAAAGGTTAGCTTTAAAGTGGGTAGTAAAAGAAATTAATGCTTAAAATTGTGTTATATCTGGCAATACGTAAAGGACTAATTCATATTCTTTTTCTACATTAGTACTACTAGTCGTTGTCTTTATATTGTCCTTGCTGCGTTTCCTCCTTTGATTTGCTCGCACCTTTGACTTTGTTAAACTCAGAAATACAGTTGTGAGTGTGTTAAACTCAGAAATACAGTCAGGATGTATGTTATTCACATACTGCGTTAAATTCCACAAGATTCGTGTTGAGCATAACAATGGGGACACTGGTCAGGAATAATTATTTAGGCTTTAGAAAAGTAACTAAATGTTTATAATTGTTACCAGAACAACTAATTGATTATACAGAATGTTACTAAGTTACTTAGTGTTACCAAATAGGCAGTCGTAGATTTTTTCTTATTTCTGGCATGAAGTTCCGGTTAATTTTGGTTAAGTCCGGATAGGGGAAGACAGTTATCTGCATTTGGTCTGTTATAGCATTCTTTTTCCCCTTTAATCCCATTTAAGTTTTCTTTGTCACAAGTTCAACTCTAATACAACAATGCATATTTTATATCTAGATGCAAGTTTAATGTCCAATTACCAATTTTTAAAACACAAGTTGAATGCGGTATTACAATCGTAGATTCGTCAGTTGCTGCGATCTGTCCTCTTCGATTGTTTGCCGGTTGTACAACAACGATACAGGGAAGATCTATTACCTATTGTGTAATGACGACTGAAGGAGCAGTAGTACACAACCATGCTAACATTAAGTTTTATTTAGTTACAGGTTAAATTCGGCAATAACACATTAAACATACATCAAGGCACACTATATGCAATTCTGTATTAGTGTGTGGCCTAGGCACATTATATGTATTGATGTATTTGAGTGTAGTCCTAGGCACATTATATGTATTGATGTATTTGAGTGTAGCCCTAGGCACATTATATGTATTGATGTATTTGAGTGTGCCCCTAGGCACATTATATGTATTGATGTATTTGAGTGTAGCCCTAGGCACATTATATGTATTGATGTATTTGAGTGTAGCCCTAGGCACATTATATGTATTGATGTATTTGAATGTAGCCCTAGGCACATTATATGTATTGATGTATTTGAGTGTAGCCCTAGGCACATTATATGTATTGATGTATTTGAGTGTAGCCCTGGGCACACTCTACGTAGTATTTGTATATCATATGTAGATTTAATTTATATTATGTGTTTGATTTTCGTCCATGATATTTGTCTGTGATCGAGTATTTTGGATCGAGTTTTGCCTTCCTGACTTTTGTCAAATTTTTAAGTAATAAACAAGATGTTGGCTGGAATAAACAAGATGTTTACTAGAATCTGAATTCGAGGGTTAGTGGAATTTTCATGGAAATGATTAGTCTTTCATAACATTTTATTGCGACTTACGTTAAGTGGTGATGTGTATATGGGATATTTGGTAAATAATTATTTATGATCATTTTTTTTGTGGAATCAGTTACAGTTGTATTCAGATATAATTTGAGACGAATTATTTATTTTATTCATTGAAAAATTCCAAAGCGCTCATTTACTTTTTTGGACTTAAACATAACTTTGAGATTATTGAAAATTCATTCAAATACAGTCTGGATCGTATCTTTATGGTACATCAGGACATTTATGACTATTGGAATTAATTCGGAGCATTCTCTGCTGTTGAACTTAAGATAGGACATTTAGGATTTTTGGGGATTTAATTCATAATATTCTAAGTGTCATTTAACATTTTCACTTTGTAAGTTAGAGAAATAAATTATTTGTTGAATTTCCTAAACTTGTCGATTTTGCTTCTTTCTGTTACATAGTTTAATCCCTGAAGTCGTGGCAATATCCTTAGATACTTTTTCCACTGTTCGACAGATGGTATTTTATGGAAAAGCTCGGCCTTGATTAGTAATTTAGAACAGTAGCTAACTGTCCAATAAAATCTTGTGTTAAACAGCAACTAACTGCCCCATCCATTCTTGTTAAACAGTAGGTAACTGCAACATAATATCTTGTTTAACAGTAGCTAACTGTCTCACAAAAGTTTGTTGAACATTAACAAACTGTCCCATAAAATCTTGTGTTAAACAGTAGCTGTCCCATCTAGTCTTGTTAAACAGTAGTTCCCTGTAACATACAACCTTGTTGAACAGTAGCTTACTGTTCCATCCAGTCTTTGTTAAACAGTAGCTAACTGTCCCATCCAGTTTTGTTAAACAGAAACTAACTGTCCCATCCAGTCTTGTTAAACAGAAGCTAACTGTCCCATCCAGTCTTGTTAAACAGAAACTTACTGTTCTTAAAATTATGTTGTACAGTAGGTCATTATACCATCTAATCTTGCTCAACAGTTCACCTTTCCTAGAGTACCGTTCAACATGATTGCCTGTCTTGTGCCCACGTAATAAAAAATCCAGTACGTGTGTACTGATATAAAATTATCTATGCCTGCAGATACCAGTCAGTCTATATTTAAGGCACTGTATTTCTCGATTATATATCTGTATGAGGTTTTTACGTTGGTTTTATCTGCAGTAAATTTATGTTTATGAACTAAATGCGTAACCATCTCTTCTTTGTTAAAAGTAAATACAAAATATTACGTTATGAACAAATCCAGGATACTGTTTTTAAAATTCTATTCTCTCTGCTTTCATTTTTAATCTCGTGTATATATATATATATATATATATATATATATATATATATATATATATATATATATATATATATATATATATAATTACTGTGTAAAAGTTAAGTTTCGTTAGTTTATTATATCTAAAAATATAGTAATCTTTTCTTAAGGTATTAATTTTGAAGATGCACACTAGGTCATTTTAAAAACCAGGTAGGTGAAACTCGTGTAGACTTTTAATCCTTTTCCAACTAGGAGCTATATATGATTGTTCTACAATATTTTTATAATTTGCGAAAAACTCTGTTAGTTTCAGTCATTTTTAGGGCTAAGTACATATTGCTCTTGCTGTAAGCACGGTTTGGTAGTAAGTCATTAAATTAACATTCACTGAAGACAAAATGGGGTAAGTCATTATAATACTTGTAATTAAACACCGTAACGTCAATTGATTTCGAACTGATTCAGACTAAACACCGTAACGTCAATTGATTTCGAACTGATTCAGACTAAACACCGTAACGTCAATTGATTTCGAACTGATTCAGACTAAACACCGTAACGTCAACTGATTTCGAACTGATTCAGACTAAACACTGCAACGTCAAGTGATTTCAAACTGATTCAGACTCAATACCTCAACGTCAAGTCATTCCGAAGTGATTCAGACTAAACACCGCAACGTCAAATCAATTCGAAATGATTTAGAACTATTACTTTGTACACTACAGATTTGTACGTGACTCGGACGTCTTCACCCGGCGTGTTCTCGTCCGAGAATCTTGTCGATTTAGTCTTTGCCGTAGATCTCGCAGTCTCGCGAGGGCCTTCTTGTACGAGGCGACGTCCAGAGGTAGTGTGCAAAGATTTAAAGGTGGTGGGTGATAGATGGTGGTGATTCATTGACCAAAAGTGAATGTTCCAACTTAAAGTTAATCAAAAGAAAACGTTATATCGGCCACGTGACAAAAAGAAAGAAAGAAGAACAAAACTGGCAGCTTCTTATTGTCCTTATACAATACCAATAGATGGCGCCTTTTTATGTTCGCCATCTAGCTTCTTTTGAGTCATGGAAATACTTTGGTTATAGCGCCACCCGACCATAATCGAAATCGCTCAAACTCTGAAACTACTAGAACTGAGGCAACATCCGATAAATACTCTAGCCAAAATGGTATTAAGTTCACTGGGGGAGAAAATTTAAATCGACCAGAAAAATAATATTACTTACGCAGTTCGGGATTCTCGATCCAGTCGCAAACACAGGTGTGGTTATTGAACCTTGTGTTAGGGGGGCAGTGGAAAGTCAGGTAGCCCCGGATTGGTATATACACTCTGTACAGTTTGTCATTTGATGGAACCGCCTGCAAGGCACAGCCAGCTGAAAGAAAGCATATAGTATGAGGTATTTTCATAATATTGATTTTCTATTTGAACACTATCATACGTACATGCATATAAATCTTTATTGTCTATTCTAAGATTCATTATTATAAAGTATGTATGGATGGATGGATGGATGTATGGATGGATGGATGGATGAACTGATGGACGTACGTACGTACTTACGTATGTATGTATGTATGTATGTATGTATGTATGTATGTATGCAATAACAAGCTTTAACCTTTCGATTTTAAAGTATTGAACTATTCCACACATTCCAATTTAAGAACGAACGCTTCTGATATTTTTAATTGTTAACTTTAACTTCTTAATTGTGTTGTTAATTTTTGCACATCTAAAGGTCAAAGCGATTTTAAAAAATTGAAATATTTGGGTTGATGTGTATTTCCTCTTATTGCCCTTCGCTGAAAATATATTCCCAAGAAAGGATCGTTACAATGAAGATTATAGAATTATCTTATCAAATACACAATGAAAGTGTCTATAGATGAAAGACGTTTACAGTAAGACACTATTATCGAGATCACATCGGTTTTCCGTGCCTCTAAGCCAGTGCGACCGATTTACGACAGGTGGTAAAACTCCCTAAAGGGTTCCAAAGATCTCGTACAGATATGGCTAACTTTGTGTTTTTCTTTCACATGGCTTTTATTAAGTTTTCAACAACATTATATTACTTCCATTAACTCCCAGAGTTCGTAGCGCAACAATAACGTTGTATCGATGGCGTCAGAATGTAATGATCGCTTTATTTCGAGCTGCGTAGTTTGCGTTGATTTTACAGAAGTGAACACCCTTAAAGAAAAAAATGTGAGTTACAGGCTTTGCGAAATTGTTCAGATGATTACTCAACTGAAAGGTTTCTCCAGCCATATGTTTTTGTTCGTTTCTGTAAAACAGTTTGATTTCAAGATCGTGTAAACTTTGACGATAGCTTGTATTTATGAAACCTTTAACGATACTTTCTTTTCACCTAATTACTTTAATTCGCTTATAAGATGCAATTTGTTGTAAATCATATGAGAGAGAGAGAGAGAGAGAGAGAGAGAGAGAGAGAGAGAGAGAGAGAGTAACTTACCATTCATGGGATCTGGTTGTCCCAAACTTTTATATACATAAAATAAAACAAGTACCAAAGTTTGCGATATCATCTTGTCAAGTACCTGAAAAAAGGAGAAAAAAAGTGACATAATGTCTATGTAGTGTCGTAAAGTACAATTGTAATTGTTTCAGAAATAAGATGTATGTATGTATGTATGTATGTATGTATGTATGTATGTATGTATGTATGTATCCTATCCACTTCAATTGTTCTTGGCTAATTTGTTAGCGTACTTAAATGATCAGAGGATTTTCTCTTTTATCGGCTTTCTTAAAACTGATTATCGCAATCGAGAGCTTGGAATTAGCCTGCAAACAAATAAGTTTCAAATTGCTTCTATCATGTTCTAATTGTTAATGCGCAGTGATACATTGCTAGCGATTGTGCAAGGGGAAAAAGTCAAAGCTAACTAGACAGTAAAATTCGAGAATTGTTTAGATTTTAGTGATCAGCGCAACCTTGCTCCAATATATTAAAATGAGAAAAGTAATTTTACGTAAGAAATACTTAATCTGTCGAAATTCATACTTGGAGCAGTTTGCGCTCAGGTCTTATTTCGAATTTCAAGTTGCATTGCATCTTCAATTTCCAACACCATACCATGTTCAAAGATCGTGTTTTGATATGAAAATTAAATTTATAGGCATATTTAATGTAGAAGGGTGTGAATTGTATATCGAATAATTATATGAGACAAATAGTCGTGAAATTTATTGGTATTTTATCTACATTAAAATGGGAGCAGAAAAGGTCCATTATTCAATCAAGTCATTTTAAAAATATTAATTAATTCATGCATGATAGCATTAATCCTTCAGTAGATTCAGCCATGCACGTTTCATATTGTCACAGTATTAACATCACCTCCTTTTGATTTTACACTCCCGTGGTTAGTGTTATATTTTACACTCCCGTGGTTAGTGTTATATTTTACACTCCCGTGGTTAGTGTTATATTTTATAAACCATGCGTTTATTGAGTTTGCAAGATCATTTGTATTTATATTTTAAAAGTTAACTTGCCTATGAAAATGGAATCGCCTGTGGGAACCCAAACTCTGTTTGGAAGGTGTTGAATTAAATGTGATTCATGCCTTTGACACCACCAGTGTGCAATGTGACATAAACCAAGTCAGGTTCGTTTCATGGAGACTTCAATGATGGACGAAACAACATATCTCATTACTTCTATGACCCCGATGTCATTTGTCTTTTTGCCAGGCAAAACAATAGCAGGAAACGTGTCATGTGGCTAATGAAGTTGCCGCGTATCTCGATAGATTAGGTATTTAATTAAAAGCATAATGTCTCACCTCTAATGACGTAGATATTTTCTTCCCCAAATCTAGAATGACAGGCGATGCATCACGTACTTGTCAGAAAGTTATTATTTTTCATTAACATGGAACATATCAAGAACATGAATTGCTGCCGGCTGAGCGAATTATTACTCTCTTTGGTGTTAGGCATTAAGCAAGGCATTAGCTACTTATACAACATGCCCCACCCCTACCCCCAAACACCATGGTTGTTATATTGATTTAAGCTTTTATCAACAGACGCAAAATTTAGTCTCATTATTCTATATGATGAAAATTTAATGGTTGTGGGGCGTAACTGGACTCAGTTATGCAGAAATCTAATATTCGATCCACTTAATTATAGTACCAATATATGTTATGCCAACATGTTGTTATAAATCCATATGTGCTACAGTACAAGTGACGAAACCAAATATATAGTTATCATTTAATGTGTTTCCCACCCATCCATCTGCGCATCAGTCTACAGAAAACAAAACGGTCAACGAACACAATAATGTCAGCAAAATATCATAATATGATACAACCAAGCAGAAAACCAACAAACTAACAAAATGACAAATAGACTCAATAACTACACAACTAATCGACCAAATAAATAAATAAATAAATGCAGTTATATAGAAGCTCGTCGACGATAGATCAAAGGAGAAATAAAGGCCGTTATTAAGTAAGTTAACGATATAGGTCACAATGATTCCTGCAATGAATTTGTTATATTTTGTATCCTGTTGCAGCCTAGCTTATTTCTCTCTTAAAACATACCACTTACATGCTGCTTATATGAATTTATATTTTAATAAAACAAATGCGAAAAACTTCCTTTTTAATATTGCAAAATATTATCTTCCTTAAATTCTCCCCGTCCTTTCCAAATTACTATCCTTCTACAAATATGTTTATACATCGGTCCCTCAAGATAGAGGAGCACACACACACACACACACACACACACACACACACACACATACATACATACACGCATTAAAACAGAAGGAAATAATTTTTGCTTAGCAAAGTACATTATAAGTCCGCTGAGAAATAAATACGAAAAATCTGTGCACAATGTTTCTATCGCTTATCTATTAACATGTGTTTCAAATATATTTTGTATTCTAATATTAGATTTTTCAAAAAAGTACATGTATTTCCAAAATTTACTATGCCGACACATTACTGTGACACTGAGGGGCCATCCTAATGCTAGTATGACACTGACAAATTATTACTGTGGTTTTATTATCCAGGCGTTTGTGTTTCATTATCAGAGAACTAGCGACTTAAAGCGGTGAGAGCATTGTAGAATCAATCAGCATTAAAACCTGCTATAATATTTACATCTGTAGAAAATCAATCAATGAATCAGTCAATCAATCTTAAAGTCGGTACTTCTCAGGCTACCTATTTATTACACAACATAGGTTGTACAGAATAAATTTTGAGTGCCATTCGTAATTGAAATTGTACCATAAATGTCTCAGTGTTGATCATCAGCGACTTTTAACGCGTTAAGCAATAAAATTTGTCATATGATAAATTACAGAACAATAACATTTGCAAATAATAGGCACTTAACTATTCATATACGATCAACCTGTAATGTTCATCCTAAGTGTGTGTGTGTGTGTGTGTGTGTGTGTGTGTGTGTGTGTGTGCAAATATACATTTATTACAATGTCCAGCTAAATGCCTTCCTATATTTCTAAACCAGCTGTTTAGTTAATGCAGTATACAAATAATCTGGCATACTATACTAATAAATATTGCAACATTTAATAATTATTTCAAATGCAAAGAACGTAAACATGTTCAACAAGCTTACAAATCTTGTATCAAGCAATCATGTAACCGCTGATATAACTCAAATGCAAATAGTTCGCGGAATTAACAGCGTTAACTTCTGAGATAAGGCAACTGGAATCATCGATCTGCGCTACATGGCATATTTATCGAAGAGACACCGTTGCACTATCCATTCCACAGCTTGTTGTATGTTAAATATCCCGCTTATTATTCAGATAGGTAGACAGATTAATGTAGGTAGGTAGGTAACCACTCTTGACATTACTACATAGAGAAAGATTGTTCTAATTCAAATGTGTTTGGTAATTGCTTCGGTGTACGAGGTTTGGTATTGATAGGTTCAGATAGAAATTGACTTTTATTGTTTAGAAAGCATTTAATCAGTTCTATCAAAAAAATAAATGGAACGGAAAGGTTTCTAAACCGTAATTGAAGTTTGGTATAATTAATTATTAATGGAATTTGAAAGAAAATTATCTGACGCAAACATTTGTCGTAGAACATTTTTGTTGTCGTAACCCTCTGACAAATCCGACCACAAGAAAATAACGTTACCTGTCAACAAGTATACTATTAATTATTAATGGAATTTGAAAGAATAATATATGATGCAAACATCTGTCGTAAAACGTTTTTGTTATTGTAACTCTCTGACACATAAGACCACAAGGCAATAGCATGATACGTGCCAACAAGTACAATATTCCTATCCATGTGTCATGTTTACAAGATAAAGACATTAATGAGGCTAACAACACATTGAATAGTAATGCAAAACTTATCAGAAAGTCGATAAACAATTAACATTTGTCTTTGTCATTTATTAATGGGTCCATCTCTGACCTAGTTGTAAGCGTTAACTCCATCTAGTCGCACATCTCAAAAGTCACTGCAAACTATTCCTAGGATTGTCATAATGGCATAGACTTTAAATAAACTGCAGGTACTGGAACTCCTTCCGCCGCCAAATTTGACAAAATTGCTCCGAACAGATATTTTTGTCGTAACTAATGTGCTTAGTATTCTTACTGTTGGCCAAAAAAAAAGAGAGATTTTAAAAAATATTTTCTGCAGTAATTTGAAAACAACACAAAAAACCCACAAAAATGCAACAAAAACACAAAACAAAAGCATAAATATCAAGTGTTGCTAGCAAAGAACAGAAATGTTAGCATCATCATAATATATGCTAAATTGTAGAATGGTTCACTAGAGGAACATGAAAGAATCTTAGCATTGTTTATAGTGATAAGTTTCTTTCACGGAGAAAAAAAAAAATACGCGACTGTTGATGTACCAGACTGGAAGAAATTGCAGAAATCTACGTAACAGTACGATTGGTTCAGACGTTCAGACAAGTAGAAATAGAAATTTTTGCTCATACCGATCCCTAATAAAAAGGGAAGCCGCGATGGTTCCGTGGTTAAGGCGTTGGAGTCCTGTTTTCGATTCCGAAGTGAGGATCAGCTTTAATCGGTTACCATGGTGCATCCTTGGACCAGGCACTTTACCCTACTTGCCTTTGCACAATTCACCCCTCCCCCCCAACAGACATAAACAAATTTGGAAACACTTCTGCCACCCATGAATTTCTTTGAAAGAGTCGGTCAGAAATGCCCAGCTTGCCTTTTTTTCTATGGCTATGTAAAAAGACCATGATGGCAAATCAAAACGATACTCATCCCGGTGTTAAACAGCTTGCGTTGATAATGATGTTTTTAATAATGACATATTAGAACCATTTTGGAGTTATTCTGTGAGTAGAAGAGCTGAGTGTGTACTGCATGTGTAAGGAAGTTTAAAACGAAACAAACGATAATGTAGAGTTGATCATTGGCCCTTCCATGTTACAGCATAATAATGAGTATAACGATCCATCTAAATTTAAATAGTGTGCTCTAAAATTCAAACTCCGGACATTAATAAATATATTATAGTTATACATGTCATGGTTTTCATCACTTTCTGGCGATTCAGAACTTGTCCATACATGTGTTATTGCTCCATATTAAAAGATTTAAACTTGTTCCTTTCTACATATTTTGGAAAAGAGGAATAAAAATTAGATGAAAAAACTAATTTTGTCGTTGCCTTGACGTTTTTATGCGTCACTGCACATACATTTCCGAACACAAATCGATAGTGTATCACGTTCAAAACGTACATTCGAGTGGTAAACGATAGCCATGTCCCTGCAGGTGCACGGGCGATAAACTGGAACCGTTTTTATTCACCAGGGTTAGTCTATATGACAGAAATGTGATTCCTATTTATTTGACAATTAATGTTTTGTATAATAGGGATGCTAATCGTTGATATATCCGTTGTTATTTAACAAGGTTAATTAATGTAGGTTTTATGCTTATGATGACAAATCAAACCGCTGTATTATCAGATCAAATTTATATTCATAGAACCTTCAACCCCTAAGAATGAGCACAGTCCATGAACTGCCACATTGTGCACGCTCTATAGTTTGTCTTCTGTTTTCTTTGTTGGAAGAAACATCATAGGATTAAATGATCATGGTTGGGTATTTATGGATGTGTAAATTTTACCTAATCACTCACAAAGTAAATAAAGTCCGAAGGACTTTATGTAAACTTTGTGAGTGATTAGGTAAAATATACACATCGATAAAACCCAACCATGATCATTTAATCCTTACAATTCCAATTTACTTCCTTTCTAGCATCAGATCAGTATATTTAATCATCAAAACATTGACTTTTATGTAGATCGAAGTTTTCTTATTAGCCTCTTAACTGCGATAGAATACATTGTAGATAGCCCGATCTTCGCTAGCCAAGATTCGTCGATACTTTATACAGTAATATGGGGTAGAATGACATAGAGGGTCATGCCAGTGATATCTTGTTATGATCATTATTTTAACATATAAAAAAATGGTTGTTGCGGTTAAACCAGGATATTCCTTTTTTTTCGAAAATTATGCTTGCGTATGGCACGTGTTGTTATAGCAACGATGTTTTTTACTTTCTACGCATTTCGATCTTTCAAAAGCAAAATTGTGTCCATTTTTAGTGAGGTCCTTTGTTTGACATTATGACCATGACCTTTAATAACTGCTGCTGTAACATGTTGTCGAGGTGAAATGCAATAATTTCCGAAGATTGTCTTGTAAAGCGTACCACATGCATTTGTCGGCAAAATGGATGAGTGGTGGAGCGCAGGAAGGTCTGTGCAGTTACATTGTTTTAACTTATAATGGTCCATTTCTATCTGTGGTGATATCTTTTGACTGGAAATCACAGGAGTGGGTGGGTGGGTTTTTGTTGTTGTTATTATCAGGGTGTAATGGGTTGATATAGACAAAACTTCACATCAGATGACATGGAAACAGGGAGCCAAAAGTAGTCCGCAGTATTTATCGATGTGTAAAAAATTCCAGACCAGTATCACGTGACCGTTTACATCCAATCAAATTGCAGAAAATGCAGTCAATTCATCAAAATTGGAATTATCACGTGCTAATCTTCGACACTCCACGGCTGGATATAGACATGAATATTCACTAGCAAACAATGAAGAAAAGCTGAAAATTGATCACCTTTCGTTTAGACATATTTATATTTTGCAAATTTGAACCAAATTTATCGAGATAAATAAAGAAGGAATGGATTTGAATGAAAGCAAATTTGTAATCATATATATATATATATATATATATATATATATATATATATATATATATATATATATATATATATATATATATATATGAATTCATGAAAGTTGTGCAGATGATGCTGAAATTTGATGACCAAAGTTTCAACTTGTTCAAAAGTCAGAATCAAGAGTTTTCTACCTGAAAATTAAATTTTAATCAATGAAATATAAAGCATAAATATGAAAAACAAAGGAGTTATTAAACGGTGGAAATAAAAAAAAAGATGAAAAGGAGAAACTGTTATTAAACATTTATGGAGCGCTGTGTTTAAAATAGCGAAATCTAGAGGGAAGAAACGATATTTAAGGGGAATAAGGCTTCCTTGTGGAGTGTGTAGCTGCATCATAAAGCCCGTTGAGTGCAATTTCGGATGGTCGCTTTACATAATATATTGATAGACATTTTGTAGTATATTGTTATACATTTTGAAGTACATTGATATACGTTTTGCTGTATACTGGTAGACATTTTGAAGTATATTGATATACGTTTTGCTGTGTACTGGCATACATTTTGAAGTATATTGGTAGACATTTTGAAGTATATTGGTAGACATTTTGTTGCATACTGGTAGACATTTTGAAGTATATTGATATAACTTTTGAAGTATATTGGTAGACATTTTGTTACATGCTGGTAGTCATTTTGAAGAATATTGGTAGACTCGAGTAATCTCAGTACAACAGTTGGTTGAAAACCTTTGACTGACAAAATAATAATAATGTCAACAAAGAAGGAAAAATATATCACACCTGTCGAAGATCTCCTCGGAATATCAGTGCGAGAATTATGACATTGGTGTGATACACGGTCATTGTATGTATGTTATCTTGTGAACATGAGTGTCAAAGGGCTCAGATAAAAGCATACTCGCTGACATGGATTCTATTCACACCAGCGCCGGAAGGCGATTGACTTTTATCCCGTTTTGTCACCATTGATCGTTGATCGACAATCAATGACGGTGTCTTGAACTACACAAAATCTTTGATCAGTACTTAATGACGGTTAATTAGCTTAGTATTTCTGTAAGATACCTTACATATTGCCCTCGCAGCAATTACTTAGTGACAGTTAGGTGTAAAAATAAATATTTTCTCATTGTATCTCAAACCCTTCCTCTATCTCTCCTATTTACACTTATTTCCAATTGTAAACGTTAATCTAATTATTCATAATGAGATTGTAATTTTAATTGCATGAGATTATATTCGAATGTGTTTTTCTTCTGATTTATGTCACTCTTTTTTGTCTTGGAGTCGCGATTTGCAAATTAGTTTAATTGACAGATGGCTGTACATTATAATAAGTAAAATTTTGTGGCACACGGTAGCAGTCTGTATGAGCAATTATTCTGGATAATCGGCGTCCGGATAATCGACGTTTTACTGTAGCGTGTTAATATGCGTTGTGGTAAGGCAGGAAAAGAGAAATAGAACGAAAAATATAGAGAAAGACACAGTGCTTGTTTAGTTAGCTTGATACGAGAATATACGACAAAAGTAAGCTATAAACAGTAATAGTAACAATTTTAAGTTTTCGTGTTAAATAAGAATAATTAAAGGACAGTTTAATATACTTGCTAAATATAATCAGTAATTTGACATTGATATATGAAAGAACTCACACAAAGTGATCAAATATGACTTTTTATAAGATATTTGTTTCGCAAATTTAAAACTTCCTTTATTCCGCAATATGTTGACACTTAAAAATTTAGCGAAATTCATCAAAGATACCCTGTCAGATGCATGAATGAAATTTCTTTCAGAGAGATCGAAAGGTTTTATCTACCAGCTTCGCTAACAACCAGTATATATTATAACGATCCACCTCATCTGTACCAGCTAGCGTATTGTAACCTAAATGTGATGGAATTTTATGGCAAAAGAGACATAGAAAGCAGAAAGATAAAATACAGGAAGGGCAGATACATCGTGGCGACAAGATGACAACTTTCATTATTATCCATGACATTGACATCTTGTTCCATATCGTTTGACATATTTATGTGGGTCATTGGTCATACCATCGATACAATTGTCAACTTGAAGCTTACAGGCAGAGGTATATAAAAAAAGAGCTTCGGCCAACAATACACACGTAAAACATATTGGAAACAGATCGCGGTCAAAACTACACAGGTAAAGTAAGTTCGAAACAGATCACGGTCAAAAACACACACGTAAAGCATACTGGAAACATATCACGGTCAAAAATACACAGGTAAAGCATACTGGAAACAGATCAGGATATGATACTGAGTTAAAGAGTAGCATGTAAGTGTAAAAATAACTCTTGTCCTTGATCAAATTGATGGATGAACCCGATAATAAAGTCTGTCAAGACAATATGGGTCATTTTTCCTCGCTGACTGGTATAACCTGAAAGTTTAACAAATATCGAGGACGAAAATATACTACTTTTGCTGTGCCAAATTTTATCCAGAATTGATTTAATTAATATAGTAAATTTTACTTGCAACACTCGTTAGAAAACATTATTTATTATTCATTTGAAACTGGCGTTTGTCTAATACTACAGAGCTCTAGCCAAGAGTTAGAAAAGTAAGTTAATTTTGCACCAATAGATTAGTTGTTTCTGTAATTAAAACTTCGGTTTAGAGATAAGAATGAAACTTAATAAAGTATATGAGGATAATACAGGGATTTGTGCAGATAATCCCTTTTTATGACTAGACCCAAACATTTTCTACAGAAACTTTCACTAAATGTGCAGACTTTTACGTAAAAACAATGAATACAGATGAAATAATTATTTTTTGCGTAGGTTGGCATAATCTGGCCATTTATCTCTTACTTTCGCCGTGTCTCCATTTGCTGCTACCACTAATTACATAGAGGAAAATAAACACTGTGAAAGAATGGGTGTTCTTTTGAATAAGTTAGTCGTCAACTGATATTGTTTTCCGTCTTGGCCATAATTGTAAAGACTAACTTATGGACATTCCACAATACATTCCGTCTTGGCCATAATTGTAAAGACTAACATATGGACATTCCACGATACATTCCGTCTTGGCCATAATGCACGATACATATATAACTCGCTCTTCCAGACAGTATGAATAAATAATTTCACCATCACTGATAATACCTTGACAATTATGAATCACCACAAGTCTTAAATAAATTAGGAAGATCACGATTTGGTGCTGTTTCATGCAAAGTAATTCGATGTCACTTAACTTATAAAGGCACATGTTGTTTTAGCAGGTATTTAATATTCACTGATTTTATTATACACGACACCTATTGTTACGTTGCGGTCCGTTTTCTCTCATTTTTGGTACGAAACAACCATCGTTTTGCAACACTGTATTAAATTAGAACACATGCATTAAATTATTTATAATACATAAGACATCTAAAATGGCGTTGTTGACGACATGGAACAGCTAATTAATGGTTGCATGTTTGGCAGGTTAAAACGTGCCTTTGACAGAGAGTTTGATCAAACTAAATCGGGTTAAAAAGTAACCCATGTTACGTCCAAATAAAAATTATACTCTGCATAACATAAACCATGTAACACAGCCTGTGTTTGAAAGCATAACTAAAACCTATTAACACAGCGTGTGTGTTTGAAACATCCTTATATTATTGACACATTTAGTGATTTTACTATCGTTTGTCTGAGTGATTTTACAATCGGAAGTATTGTTCGACTGAGAGATCGATTAACTTGATCACTTAATTATCTGATGAACAGTATGATTTTTATTTGACTGGCCTACTTTATTAATTCATTTAATTTGAAGAAGTTTTCGCTCAGATAATAGTTTCAAATATATCATCGAAATGCTTTGAAACTAATGATCGATCAATTAATTCATTGGTTAATTGACATATAATGGGAAGTTTTCCATCAGAAGACAATTTAAAGATATACAACATTCTGAATGGCCAGCCGATCTTGAGGTATACAAGAAATTATAACATGGCTCAAGAGGATCTATCGGTATACAAGACATGATGACTTAGCTTAAGAGGATCTATTGGTATACAAGACATGATGACATAGCTTAAGAGGATCTATTGGTATACACGACATGATGACATAGCTTAAGAGGATCTATTGGTATACAAGACATGATGACTTAGCTTAAGAGGATCTATTGGTATACAAGACATGATGACATAGCTTAAGAGGATCTATTGGTATACACGACATGATGACATAGCTTAAGAGGATCTATTGGTATACAAGACATGATGACTTAGCTTAAGAGGATCTATTGGTATACAAGACATGATGACATAGCTTAAGAGGATCTATTGGTATACACGACATGATGACATAGCTTAAGAGGGTCTATTGGTAGACAAAACATAACATGGCTTAAGAGGATCTATTGACATACAATTCATGACATGGCTTGAGAGGATCTATTGGTATACAAGAAATGATGACACGGCTTAAGAGGATCACGAGTTATACAAAACATGATGATATGGCTTAAGAGGGATCTAGAGGTATACAATACATGATGACATGGTTTAAGAGGATCTCGTTCCTTTGTGTACAACAAAGATTTAGCACATTTTATTATCTACATCAGATACAACATTTCATGAAATTGAATGCCATGCTTCATTTTAAGTTGTTTCCCAAAAGGAAAGTGTAGAAAGCCTTCCGATTCCTTGTTATAAGCGTCACGAAAGTTTATACTCCTATCAAAATCGCGTTATAGAAGTAAATTCTTTTTGGGCATAAAGAAAATAAAGCAATCGTAGAATACTGTGATCCGGAAATAAGAAAGAAAACAAAGAATTGCAAAACCAGAACACAGAAAGTACCTAAATACTTCGTCAAAGAATAGGCCAAACAAACACACAGCCACTGTGCACCGTTATTTGCCCATTTCCACGATAATTTTTTGTCAGTTTAGTCTGTTTACCTAGAAACTTCAAAAAGTCAGAAGGTTTTCCCATTATCTGTATTTTAT
The DNA here is from genome assembly GCA_016617855.1 of Megalonaias nervosa. Lineage (NCBI taxonomy): Eukaryota > Metazoa > Mollusca > Bivalvia > Unionida > Unionidae > Megalonaias > Megalonaias nervosa. The sequence goes on from JAECUM010012958.1 coordinate 19,383, forward strand.
AATATCACTCTCTGACTAGGAGTGTGACAGACAGGATTTCCCTAATGAGTGTTTATCTGGTAATTGTATATAAATAAACATTGTTCATAAACACGTACTTATTAATGTTTGTGTAACTTTAAAGAAACAATTATATTGTATGTAATTTCAGCAATAATGCCCATTATTAGCATCTAGACTGAGAGGATTTGTTAAATTCTATTCCTTTCTGTTCGTTCTGGTTAGAAACAAACTAGATAAATGACTTATGACAGTACGGGCAAAGTGGACAAGACGGATCAAGGAACAATTAGTTATTTTCACATGTTGCATAATGCATAAGCATTTTATCTATATCTTTCTTATATAGGAGCCTCATATCGTCTAACATTAGTTAATCATGTTGTGCACATATTAAGTGAGTCTTTATGAAAGTGTAAACATTTCTTTAGAAGACAGTGAATGGCGTCCCAACAATTATGAAATCTTGAGTCATGCCAGCGATAAATAAAGTAGTACGTGTTAATGATTAGGATTCATTAAAATTGCAACACTCCACCCACCAGCGATTCGATGTCAATAAAGAACAGATAGAGTCTATATTTTTGATTTTTTAAAAAATATTAACAGTTCATCTTTAGTCTCTCCAAGGCGCTATTCTTATTATATTCCTCAACAAAGGTTGTACATGGGCCATGTCATTCAGATAAATATAGACTGATATCGGATGGGTAGGGTTTGTGCAGTGCTTGCACCTTGAACGCCATTTTCTGAAATAACCGTTGACTCTTAACATCAAATTCAAGCAAAAACAAAAACAAAATAAACACAAAGAAACCACAAGAAAAAAAATAAAAAAAAAAAAAAAAAAAAAAAATAACAAGCAAATAGGAAACATCGCTCTTTTGAACTTACCGCCTTCATTTCAAAATTACACAAACGTACGAAAATGTTAATGATTTGTGAACATGCTTTAGTAGGCTTGAAACAAATTTATATTTATTTACAAGGGGATGATTGACTGATTTTAATTTAAATGTGGTGTTTCTAGTTTCAAATATAATTATGCTACTTTAATCAAAGGTAATATTTCCCTTTTCATGATCCCCAGTTTGAAATAAAATTCAAGATTGTAGTCTTCAATTTGGTACACTCCGCTCCTCACCAACCACAGACAAATCTTCAGTTTCGTGTAATCATCCATCGTAAGATTATGTATGGTAAAATCGGGACACAAAACGAAAAGTAAATCGTGCTACTTACCACGAAATAATAAATCCGTGACCGTGAACGGTAACGATGATCAGCTTTTGAATCACCTCAAGTAAACAAACGACAAAGGTACACTGAGAAATATCTAAAAAGTAGTCCAGTCGTTCGGTGCGCAGTGATATATATCTTGATTTATGCATACGAATGGGGCTCAGTCGGGGGACAGCAATTCACTATGACGATCCCAATATCATAACATTCGTGCAAAGTAAGGAGGAAATCAGAGTTAGACATGTATTTATCAAATGCAGTTTCTCCAGAATGCGTAAGATTTATGAAGATATATAAAAAAAATTGCGATAGACAGTGCAACGTAAAAATGTCAATAAGCGGGATTTTTAAAATAAAAGAAAAGACGCATCCAGAATTATCAGGAAGTTTCAATTTGTATCATATGTTTACTTAAATTAATTTTTAAGAGGGAAAGTACGTTGTTGCCTGGACATATTTGATCTGGCTCCGCGAAAGCTTTGATTGATTTATTTTGAAATTAATGTTGTCTTTACTATCTCCCCAACACCGCCTTTAGTAAGAATGTCACGATTCCCTGTCCAAAAGGTACATTTCGGTTTCTTACGTCACGCACTAACGCGCTAACCTGTCATTGTTGACCATAATGCGGAATATGCATGGAGTCTTCCTCCCTTAAAAAATACTATAGTAAAAGATTTGACTTTAGAAAACACTCTGACGAAAAACAGAAGTTATTGCTGTTTAGACATTGCTGACGTTCTTTAATGCAAATTAGTTCACTCTAGACAACTTTTAAGTCACCACATAATGCACATCAGAAAGATCATGCAATGGTATTGTTTCGTTTTCTTATTTTTCTTTTTACTCTGATTTAGCAGATAGGTAATGCTTATATGCAGTGTTGCGGAAAATGTTTGAAATCCCCAAACTCCCCGAGACAACACGAGGGAAGGCATGATGGAAGCGCAATATACAAATAAGCCTAATACGGTATATGCATCTTCAGCAACTTTAATATGGAAATACACCAAAAGGCACAGAGGACACAAATCGCACACTTGGAAGCGAAAAGGACCTTTGGGTCCAAACAGGCAGGAAGCGCAGGAAAAACAACATACACCTTCACCTGAATGGAAATTAAGCATTTGTCATAAATTATTCTTATCTCAGCGATGTGCTAAGAAACAGGCGAAAGACAGAATTAGAATTAATACAGAACGACCGATCAGTTCTAATGTGGTTTTCTTATAGAGCAATAGGAATTTTTAACGTGCAGAGTGAAGAATATTTTATGGTGCGTTCTTTGGATAATATAATATCATATATACATTGCTCCTGATATGAAATTTGTCATATTTTCATACATTTTTGTACGCAACAAAAAAAAAAAATCTTTCTTCATATTTTTACATTTGTGCTATTCCATATTGTGCTACTGAATGAATCCTTGGTTCGAGTACCTTTAATTTTACGTCTTAGTACGAGTGCCTTTAATTTTACGTCTTAGTACGAGTACCTTTACTTTTGCGTCAAGTAGAATTGATTGAGTAGAATTGATTGTACTTGATTCTCAGGTAATATTACCTTATTGGTTAAATATTGTGCAAAGGATTATAAATAATGGATGAGATTATCTGTAATATATGTACCAATGAGTTTAAATCACTCCAAAAGCGAAATCCTTCACGTTTGTATACTTGTGTTGATTATATTTTATAACTCTTGAAAGAGCAAAAAATTCTTTTGTTTTGCAATGTCTGCTGTTAATTATACATAATTACAGACCCAGATTACTTTATTCACTTGAAATAAAAGTTCAAGTTTTTTTTAGCATATTAGGCTGACCATAACACGCATTGTACCCTGTAATATTTTTATTTCATCCCATGAGTTTAGTTTGGTTATCTTTTTAAAGCCATAATTGCATTAATTAGGCCACCTAGCAGTAATTAGTCACAACGAAAATCATTAATATCTTTTCGCTGATTTTTTGAAGACTTGCTAACCAGTGAAGAATGTTATTTGCAATAAATAGAAAGCAACTTTAAAGCCTTGATAGAAAATTCAAAGTTTATTGAGCTCAGCCTCTTGACATTTGTGTAGAATGGCAAAAGCAAACCGGTGTAATTCGGCCTGTTCAGTAAAGGTCACTTGCACTGGAATCTCTAATAATTTAATTCCAATGCAAATATACTTAAAGAATGCAAAATAACCTGTGATGATCATTTGATGTATACTGTCCAGCTTATGATGATCATTTGATATATACTGTCCAGCTTATGATGATCATTTGATGTATACTGTCCAGCTTATGATGATCATTTGATGTATACTGTCCAGCTTATGATGATCATTTGATGTGTACTGTCCAGCTTATGATAATCATTTGATGTATACTGTCCAGCATATGATGATCATTTGATGTGTACTGTCCAGCTTATGATGATCATTTGATGTATACTGTCCAGCTTATGATGATCATTTGATATGCACTGTTCAGCTTGGTACATGATGTAAGTAAGATAGTCTTAGTGACTTGACAACGCAAATAATTTCTTTTCGCTCGCGAAATAATTACTAAAAGAAACCGTAGATTTTCTTTTTATTGTATATTTTAAGGCAAAAGTCGTTGATTTGCATGAATTTTTTTCTGCATTCTGTATCAGTGATATTAAAGGCTGCATTAAAACATTGATAACAAGAAGTTCCGAAATATTACAAAAAATGTTTGGATGGCAACGTTTTACCAATTTAGATTGTACATATAATGCTTCAAATTGTGTATTTTATCAAATTAATGGCTGTTTTCATACGAAAATGAAGAGGTTTTTATTTTCGTTAGCAGATGTCTTGCGCGGATTGATGCAATGAACTCTCTTGGGGCGAGGATCCTGTAGAACATTACACAGTGATGGTATCTGACAGGGTTCAGAACGTAACATCATTAAAGAAATATTTGAATGATTGTGAGTTTACTTTTAAGTATTTTGGCTCTTGATTTGGTGAATTTCTGCATTAAAACGTTACCATTTGAGTGGCCTTGGCGCGTTATGTTAAGTAACAAACCCTACACCCGCATTTCAGTTGTCATTTAATTTTAGTTTGCAATCATCACACAGTAATATCCAATTTTTCATTCGTTTTTCTTTTCAAAATATGGTTATGACGGTGTTGAGAATTAAAGTCACTACTTAAACAATCTTGTTACTATAGTGAACCAAGAGTTTGTTTTCCCTAAAAATGTGTACTGTTTGTCGCAGTGTAACGAACATACCACAGACGAATAGCAACAAGCCATGTTAGTTTAGTCATGGACAATTTGCATGTTTCATGTGGAACTAATTATGACAAATTTAATACTTGAAGCTACCTTATTTGTTGTTCGGAGTTCGCTTTTAGTCATTTCTTGATTGCGCATCCTCATTAATTACATAAATGTATTCTAGAGTATCTACAGTCTTCTTACATTTTAAGATACATTCATCCTGACAGAGAGGGGGTGGGTGGGTTGGCGCTGATAAACATACGTCAGATCAGAAATATTTCTTAAGAAGGCAAAGAAAGTAGTTCCAAAGGTGATATCGCCATTGTAATACCTTTAAAAAGGCCAGTAAAATCGTGGTGACTTATTTAGCAAATAATGTACTGAGCACCAAGTGATTTTATTATTTTCCCATGAGTTACTGAGATACTCGGAAAGATTATACAGACAGTTATAGCACTTAGTGACTTTACCGTGTCTACTTAAAGAAATATTCTAATTATTATCACATCTGTAAACCATTATCTTCAGATAAAGAACATGTATATTTATTAAAGAGTCTTTCTTTTTCCATCAACGTGGGGAAGATGCTAAATTACTTGATAGTAGCGGAATGGCATACACAGTGAACACAACCGCTCCGGTGACCCAGTGGTTAGAGAGTCCGCCTCGGATGCGGGAGGTCGCGGGTTTGAAACCCGACCGAGTCATACCAAAGACCTATAAAAATGGTACTAACAGCTGCCTCGCTAGGCGCTCAGCATTATGAGGTTAGTGTTAGGACTGGTCGGTCTGGTGTCAGGATAATGTGACTGGGTGGGTGATGATGCTACTTGTCTGCTACATGATACCCTAGTGATAGACATCACTATAAACTGCCACACCGCAGACATCCTAGCGATATGACTGAAAAATTGTTAAAGCTACGTTAAAAATCCAAATCACACACACACACACACACACACACACACACACACACACACACACAGAGTGAACAGAAATAACCTATTCCAGTCTTGCGGGTTCCATATTGATTAAAAGTGATGTGAAAAGTTGAAAGTTAAAAGTTAAAAAGTTAAAACGTAAACTATTTGCATTGTATTAAGATGATTGGTATAGCCACGATAAAGAATGTACATTACTTTAGTCCATTGTTATGCAACTGTGATTGCCGTTGAGATTACTTAGGCGAAATGTATCTTGCTATTACCTTACAGTGATGTTCACGAGTCGATTTGATTAAAATACAATAACATTTAACTTTCGAACACAGTTAAATTGTATTCGTTCTCCTTACAGATCTGAACTCACATTATCTCTACAGAGAGAGAGAGAGAGGTGGTGGTGGGGTGTTGACGTGTCAATCAGATTCAATACGGTGATCCAATGACTTATTGGAATACAAAGCAACATCAAGATTGGTGTGTGTTTGTGCATCTGTGTGTACATAACCACACCATCGCCACAAGCACAGTAATGTGGTACAGAATGTTACTTTCAAAAGTATCAAGATATTTTTGTTGCTGATATTGCCAATCAAACAGGATAAGTAATAAATGCAGACTTGAACATTTGAATTAATTTCAAACAATACCACATTGCATTGAGTGATTTCAGTATTTCCGTTCATAAAATGACATCCGCGAGTATCTTTAAGTTAAGTGAAAAAATGACAAATCTTATTTATTTTAAATTAAAACTTTGGAAGCAATATCAATTGTGTATTTGCATCTTTACATTTACTTCACGAACATATTATCGATGCAGTATTCATGTTGTATATCGTGTGCTGACATTGTTTATTCCACGAAAATACGTGATTTGAAAAGTGTTGTGAAAAAATAGACAAATGAGAAGACCACACACAATAAAATAGAACTTCCTTGTACTCAGAAGACACGGAAAAGATTCCCATGAAATGAAAATTGTTTGAGCGAAATTTGGAGCTACACGAAACGCATTTGTTAGCGGTATATAAACTGTAAACGTACTTTGGATATTGTCAAGTACCGACGGTCTGATTGATGAACCTCTGATGTACTTGACCTAATGAACCCAACAGCTTGGTTGGTTGGTTGTTATGTGTTTAACGACATTTTTCAGCACGTGATATACTGTGCATGGTCGCCAGTATATTTCCTGGAGGAAGAGCTCGGGAAACCTTCGGAAAGAACCACCGACCCACGGAAAGCTCCTCGCAAGCTTTCTCACAGACCCACGCCGGCCGACCCCGAGGCTTGAACCCACGCGGACAGAGGTGTGATGTCAGTGATCCGTTAAAATAAAATTAATGACAAATAATATAAAATATGGTCGGCTTCATCTTCCCTAAATTTCAGCAAGTCAATAGAGTATGCTCTTAAAATGTCACCAATTCGCGACAATTTGCGTCGAAATAGTTGAAAAACCCATCTCTCATTCACACGCAATTAATAAAGTTTTATCTCGCATGACACAGTAAACCGCAAGCTAACCACAATGATAAGCTTCACTCTTTACTTATGTATGTACTTTCGTTGTGTCCGTGGTTATGTTGCCAAAGTATTTATCATCCTTTGAAATATATGCAGAACAGCAATATATCTGAGGTGGATAGAGGCGTATTTTTAAAAAAATAAAAGCTTCTTAAAAAGATTATGATTTGCCATGTCTTATATTTATAATTTGCCATGCTTTATATTATGATTTGCCATGCATTATATTTATGCCTTATATTTATGATTTGCCATACATTATATTTATGATTTGCCATGCCTTATTTTTATGATTTGTCATTCCTTATTTTTATGATTTGTCATGCCTTATATTTATGATTTGCTATGCCTTATATTTATGATTTGCCATTGCTTTATTTTTATGATTTGCCATGCCTTACACTTATGCTTTATATTTATCATTTGCCATGCATTATTTATATGATTTGCCATGCCTTATATTTATGATTTGCTATGCCTTATATTTATGATTTGCTATGCCTTATATTTATGATTGGCCATGCCTTACACTTATGATTTGCTATGCCTTATATTTATAATTGGCCATGCCTTACACTTATGATTTGCTATGCCTTATATTTATGATTTGCCATTGCTTTATTTTTATGATTTGCCATGCCTTACACTTATGCTTTATATTTATCATTTGCCATGCATTATTTATATGATTTGCCATGCCTTATATTTATGATTTGCTATGCCTTATATTTATGATTTGCTATGCCTTATATTTATGATTGGCCATGCCTTACACTTATGATTTGCTATGCCTTATATTTATAATTGGCCATGCCTTACACTTATGATTTGCTATGGCTTATAGTTATGATTTGCCATGCTTTATTTTTATGATTTGCCATGACTTACACTTATGCTTTATATTTATCATTTGCCATGCCTTATTTATATGATTTGCCATGCCTTATATTTATGATTTGCTATGCCTTATATTTATGATTGGCCATGCCTTATATTTATGATTTACCATGCTTTATATTTATGATTTGCTATGCCTTATATTTATAATTGGCCATGCCTTACACTTATGATTTGCCATGCCTTATATTTATGATTTGCCATGCCTTATAGTTATGATTTGCCATGCTTTATTTTTATGATTTGCCATGCATTACACTTATGCCTTATATTTATGATTTGCCATGCCTTATTTATATGATTTGCCATGCCTTATATTTATGATTTGCTATGCCTTATATTTATGATTTGCCATGCCTTACACTTATGATTTGCTATGCCTTATATTTATGGTTTGCCATGCCTTATAGTTATGATTTACCATGCTTTATTTTTATGATTTGTGATGCCTTACAATTATGCCTTATATTTATGATTTGCCATGCCTTATGTTTATGATTTGCTATGCCTTATATTTATGTTTCCTCATGTCTTACATTTATGGCTTATATTTATGATTTGCCATGCATTATATTTATGATTTGCCATGCCTTATTTATATGATTTGCCATGCCTTATATTTATGATTTGCTATGCCTTATATTTTTGATTTGCCATGCCTTATATTTATGATTTACCATGCTTTATATTTATGATTTGCTATGCCTTATATTTATAATTGGCCATGCCTTACACTTATGATTTGCCATGCCTTATATTTATGATTTGCCATGCCTTATAGTTATGATTTGCCATGCTTTATTTTTATGATTTGCCATGCATTACACTTATGCCTTATATTTATGATTTGCCATGCCTTATTTATATGATTTGCCATGCCTTATATTTATGATTTGCTATGCCTTATATTTACGATTTGCCATGCCTTACACTTATGATTTGCTATGCCTTATATTTATGGTTTGCCATGCCTTATAGTTATGATTTACCATGCTTTATTTTTATGATTTGTGATGCCTTACAATTATGCCTTATATTTATGATTTGCCATGCCTTATGTTTATGATTTGCCATGCCTTATATTTATGTTTCCTCATGTCTTACATTTATGGCTTATATTTATGATTTGCCATGCATTATATTTATGATTTGCCATGCCTTATATTTATGATTTGCCATGCCCTATGTTTATGATTTGCCATGTCTTATATTTATGATTTGCCATGCTCTATGTTTATGATTTGTCATTCCTTATATTTATGATTTGCCGTGCCTTATATTTATGATTTGCCATGCCTTATATTTATGATTTGCCATGCCTTACATTTATGCCTTATATTTATGATTTGCCATGCATTATATTTATGATTTGATATGCCTTATAGCTTGGTCTAATATTTATGATTTGCCATGCCTTATATTTATGTTTTGTCATGCCTTAATTTTATGCCTTATATGTATGATTTGCCATGCCTTATATTTATGATTTGCCATGTCTTATGTTTATGATTTGTCATGCATTATACGTATGATTTACCATGCCTTATATGAATATTTTGTCATGCCTTACATATATGCCTTATATGTATGATTTTCTATGCCGTATATTTATGATTTGCAATGTCTTATGTTTATGATTTGCCATGCATTATATGTATGATTTACCATGCCTTATATTTATGCCTTATATGTATGATTTGCCATGCCTTATATCAATGATTTGCCATGCCTTATATCAATGATTTGCCATGCATTATATTTATGATATGCCATGCCTTATATTTATGTTTTGTGATGCCTTACATTTATGATTTGCCATGTCTTATATTAATGATTGGCCATGCCTTATAGTTATGATTTGCCATGCCTTATATTTATGATTTGCTATGCTTTATTATTATGATTGGCCAGGCCTTATATTTATGCCTTATGTTTATGATTTGCCATGCAGAAAACCATTATATGGAAAGATTTTCTCTTCCCAAATTAGCACATCTGGGATGATTAATACCAATCCTGACATAAACCAGATCAGTGAGCGATATCGAACTCGAAGGACAAACATTTGGAAACATTTGCACATTTTGCATATGAAGATCGGCCTGAGGCTCATCTGTACTTAAGCATCAGTTTGCAGATGAGGTGTTCCAATGTAGCCTATCTAAAGATTTCCTGTCTTACACTGACATTGCATCTGTAAGATATGTTAAGTGATGACTGGCTGGGATCAATTGTTTCATGGATGGATGTATAGATCGACGAATCGATTGATTGATTAATTAATTTGTAGATTGAAACAATTATAGTTTTTCTTTCTCCTATTTGTGTATGACATCGTTTGTAAAGTGTATGAAGGATCAAAATTCGTGACCCATTTATATGGGTTAAATACATGACTTTTTCCCCCACTTGTATTGATAATGGATTAAAAAATGAATGTATTAATTTTACTGGGTTTGGATGTTCACGCGAATCCAAACAAAATTTACCATTAGTGGTTCAAATTTAAACACTGCCCAATATATTTCAAAAAATTGCAAATTTTGAGCTAATCTACTTGCTTGCCTTTAATTTACCTTCATTGAAATAATACATTAGAACATGTAAGTCAATTTACTGACTAACCTTTCACTGATCTAGACTGGAAAGATAGTTCTTTAGAAGTAAGTCAATTTACTGGGTAAATTTTCATTTACCTTCACCAAAATATAATCTTCAATATACCAAATACCATAATGACATATATGTTAATATCACGGATATCGTGTGTGGTTTCTCTCTGTTTACTAAGAAAACGTGCCATTTTGATTGTTTATAATGTGGATATCCTTATGATCATTCCTATCAACAAAAATTTAATGTCCCAACAATAGCTAAATATACTCTTCAAACTTCTTCTTAGGAAAAATATATTCGTTGTTTTTCTTTCAAATCAATCTTGGTCACACATGGGTTGGTTTCCAAGTTGTTAATCTCCAATTATATTAGTAGTGTCACATGTCGGCTTTACATCAGAATCATAATTTAAAATCAAAGAAAAATTGGTGTCATCTGCATGGGTAGACTCTAATAGATACAGGTAACACGACATGTCAAAAATCACTTCACGATTTGCTCTAAATGTCCAAATTGATTTAGTGAAACCAACGAATGACGATCCAACCTGGAGGAGTTGGAGCAGCAAACACTACTTGGAATTATTGCTATGACGTTTATGATTGTCTTCGTGATTAATGTCAATTTACAAATTATCCCGTGCTCGCTGCACAATATTTTTAATCTTTCAGCGTTATAGCGTTCTTCCAGGTGTTTTTCTGATAAACTGCATTTATTCACAAAGTTTTTATCTATTACAACATGGCCAGGATTCTTTATCCATCTTTATAAACGCGAAAGATTGATATGTTTGGTGTGTGTGAAAATTTAGTCCTATGTTCCGGGTCATCCATCTCCTCTATCTTCTGCTTCAACTGATATAATGTGTGTTGTCACCATGTCAGTGGACAGTCATCTGCTTGCCGTAAATTATCTTAATTACAGACTAATTTCAGTGCAAGAAAGAATCTAAATTGCATTGAATTATTTATTTGCATGTCTTGCAGATGCATTGTAAATCAAACTAAAATGTGCGTATTTATGATTATGCTAAAGATAAGAAAATGCTGACGCTTTTCCCACGTGTGGATATTCTTGGTACCACAGGATGATTTGTAGTGTGGGATCAGATACAGGTATCACATCAGAAGTCTGTGATGTCAAGTCTGTGCATTTCTGACTTTAACGTTACCTTAAAGTAACTAGTTCTCGCGTTCTAAGGTCTGCTAAAAGACAAGTCAAAAAGTCTTGTTACATTTTATTGATGCAAATTACGTCTTAGAATGTACAATGGGGCACAGAAAACTAATTCAGTTCTTATTGATCACAATGTTTATATTTATCCAAATTAGTTTACTTTTATAGTAAGATCGGTAAATCACGGAAGAGAAAACTTTTAAAGTGATGAAATCTACATGTTGCGATCCTCGCTTTTGAAAATAATTCCCATGCAGCTACTTTTATAAAAATCCAGACCTTTGAAACCTCCCCGCCTAAATTTAGTAATACTTGTGCGGAGACAGCGATAAAATAAAAAATGATCTCAGATTCAAGCCTACCAGTGGGTACAATACACCCATACGAAAGGCTTTCTGAAAAACTACATTATTTTTCGGAAATTTTATTTTCATATAATCATCGACCCTCATCACACATAGGCTGTTTCCGTAGCTCATAAAATAATTAGTTACATGTGACTAACACAGAGCACACACTGCTGCGTGCCACGTACAGGAGACCAGAAATTACCAAAATATTTTTTTTTCCGACAAATTAAACTCTCCCCTTCTCAAGTCTTGCCTTATTTTGCAACATTTAGCACGAGTAATCAATGTGATAGGTGAACATGTATTACTTAAAACATCGTAAATAAGCATAATTGGCAAAGATTTTCATTAATAAAAATGAGAAAATTTCAATGGGGAAAATGAAATGTCGGTCGCTTTATTTGATATTGTTCTAGACTTTATACATTGCTCTTGATATAATCTGATTGAATGTTAAAATTTAGTTATAAAACCGTTGCAACCGTTGAATAGAGAGACGAGAAATGTTGATACAGTAATGTTAAGTTTCTCTCTCAAAAAAGATTCCATACTCGTTCAGTTCCAAGACATTGAATAATACTATGTCAGTGGATTAAGAAAGCTAATCATACTGTACCAAAATGGCTGTACCAAATTCCTGGAAACCACTTCAGAACCTTCTTTCCTACTGTGGGATATATATATATATATATATATATATATATATATATATATATATATATATATATGAATGACCCAGGTGCGTGTTTGTCATGAGTGAGCGCGTGCGTGCATGAGAGAGTGATCGGTCAGTGCACGAGGCGCATGAAGAGGACGATAATGTCGAGCGCAAAGCACTTAACAAATGCCCTAGGCGCTCGTCGTATCGTCTCTGGACTAACGACACCTTTTTCATTGTGTCTACGCCTACTATGACAAATGAAATTCGTGAGAATTGTGGTTATATGGATGTTTAGGGTCTTCGTGTCTGGTAAGTTGTCGTGTTTTATATTATCGTGTTGCTATATATTGAAATACCGGCGTGCGGGTTGTGTATAGTATTTGTTCCGTTCTGTTTTAGTATCGTATAATGAGTATTTGTTCTATTTCATTGTAGGTTTTTTTCCCCCTGTTTTTCTTTTGTCTTGTATCGTTGACGCAAAATAAACCCCACGACCCGAGGGTGTTGTTTCTTCTGTACAACGCTCGGCTCACAATGGCGCCCACCGTGCAGTCGCGAAATGACGGAAGATGACGGTTAAACAATTAAACCACAATTAAACCAGACGGAAGTACCGCTACCAATGCAGACTGAAGAGTGCAAGTTAAGAGGTGGAAGTTAACGCTTTTCCTGACGTAGTGTTTTTTCCAGCCGGTACAGAAAAAGGAAGTGCGCAGACATTTTTCTTTCATAAGTGTTTTTCGTGAGGATGTCATTATCTCGCAGTTAATGGACATGAACAATTGTGTATAGAACTCGTAAAATTTTGTTTAGTGTTGTGTTCTGTATTAAGATTATATATTTTCGGAAGGAAGAATTCTTGATACTGTAAGTTAAATTTCATATATTTTGACTCTTTTAGTACCGTTAGTCATTTTGTTTCAACTATTTTCGCTAATAGGTACAATTACAGTTCATTTTTTTCGCCAGTTAGCAGCAAGGTTTGACCCGCATATCACGTGCGGCACAGAAATCACTTGAGTGAAATCCAGGCTATGGGCTGCTCTGACATTGTTTAAATTTATATTGACATATTGCCTTTAGCAATTTCAACGACTAGTTTGTAACTATAAATAATTCTGCATTATTTATGAACATTCCAATGACATCTATAGTATTTATTATGTAACCGAAGTCTTTGTGTTGTTCATATTTGCTTGGTGTTGTACACCATTGTTTTTTAAGTGAAAACTTGTCTAATATTCTTGGCACGTTCCAGAACTTTCAAGAGTGCAGAACTTTCTCAAGCAAGCACTTTACAAATTTTGGTATATTCGTGTACCTAAATTAAGTAATTTTGCAGTAATATTGGTATTAATCTTGACAAAAAAATTACCCCATTGTTTTTTTCAGAGCTGTTAAATAGTAGCAGATTTTTTTCTCCCCAAGTTGTGGTTGTACGACAAATCACTGTACAACAAATACAACAAATCATTAAACGATTTGTTTACCGTTGTTATATTTACGCGCGATTGTTTGGGTTTCTCTTCGTGATGGCTACAGGTAAGAATCCCATGACAAAAGGAGATGATACAGGCATTGAATGCCAGTGGGTTTGTGGCAATGCCAGGTGGGGCCCCACCTAAATCGTTGTACCCCAGTCAAATGTATCCGTAACCCCAGCCAAACCCGTTATACCCCTCTCCACCCCTTTGTTGTAAAGCACTCCAGTTGCAGGTATCGGGAGAGGATCACTCAGGCAGCTTGTTATACCGAGTGTAGACACCAAGTCTAAGGTTAGGTTAGTATAGGTGGTTCAGTACTATTAGACGATTCCCAGGGCATTGTTCCACTCTGTCCTACGCCCACCCCTCCCTCTTGCAGTTTGAGTAAAGTCTGCCTACTATGACATTTCTAAGATGCTTTGCCCACTTGTGCAAACCCAATCTAAGGCGTGGTACATACTCCAAGTTAATATAGGCGAGTTTCATCAACTTATCAAGTTTTTCTTCATTATTAAGTTGCAGTTTTTCCGCATCTTTCAGTGCTTTAAAGAGGTCTGGAAAATATGAAGGTGCATTGACAGCCTGAAGGTCACTATTCATTGACACGAAAATCCCTTGCGAATATGTGATGTTCTTCGTCTCATCCACCACAACTCCTTCGAGCTTTCTAGATACCAACAAAGTATAGTATTTGTGACTTTTAAGTAGGACTGGCACTCCAATGGATGATCTATTTTCTTGATGCCTCCTTTGGTGCTTTGTGCATAATCATTTGATACAAGTCTACAAAGTCTAAGCAGGGCAGTTTTTAATGTCTCCACTTCTGTATTGTACTGCTGTACAGAAAGCTTTGCCTCGAGTGCATGGGTTACAACTAGATTTTGTATCTGATTCAATCGCAGTATGTCTGCTCCAACAGAAAGGTCAGCTTTTACTAGTTGTCTGTTCCAACCACTCGGTGGTGTTGGCACTATATTGGGACATATATTTCTGAAAAGAATGAACAGAAGACTGATGTAAAAAGTGATGAATCTGCAGCACCACGGACAGGAAACAATCTTTCTTCCTACTCATTAAGTATTTTATTTTGGTATAAACGATCCAGACGACCCCAATTATTTAGCAATGCCTGACTGAAAGTCTTCTCTGGATCTTCTTTGTGCAGGACTTTACGCAAGACATCAGTCCCAACATCAACAAAGATGGTAACAAGACGGAAAAATCTTATATTTTCTTTATCAAGGGAAAATGTCCGGGACACTGTGGCCATCTTCTTGTAGTGGGTGTTAACATCAATGATTGAATTCAGCTCTGTGAAATTCCAGGCCTCAATGTTCTTATATTATGTATTTTTCCAAAACAGCATTTCCACTTAGGCCTTATGGGATTGCTGACTGTATTATTCGGAATACTGGCGCCTCCGGTATGACTTGTAGTGGATGTTAACATCAATGATTGAATTTAGCTAAGTTCCAGGCTTAAACGTTCTTAAATTATGCATTTTTCCAAAACAAAGCCTTCCCACTTAGTGAGCCGGGCGTTGTACAGAAGAAACGAACACAACACCCTCGGGTCGTGGGGTTTATTTAGCGTCAACGATACAAGACATACTCCCTCCCTAAGTGTAAATGTCTCCTAACATTTAACAAATTTGTGCCTGTACCCCCCCAAAATTTTTTTTACAGGAACAAATAATCAATCAGTACTATACATCTTGTCTTCAGAAATAAATAAAAACATTAATACATAAGTTATTCACATATATCAAGATTTAAAAACAACCATAAAATAGGAAAGTTCATCCTCTTCAGTTTAAAAAACCCCATACAAGAACGGTTTACTATTACGTATTCCACCCCATACAAGAACGGTTTTCTATTACTACGTATTCCCTTTCTTTTTCTTCCGAAGTGGTACTAATATAACTGACTTAGGTCAGCCCCAGTGGGATTCTCCCCGGAGGACCACTACCCCCAC
Source organism: Megalonaias nervosa (assembly GCA_016617855.1). Taxonomy (NCBI): domain Eukaryota; kingdom Metazoa; phylum Mollusca; class Bivalvia; order Unionida; family Unionidae; genus Megalonaias; species Megalonaias nervosa. The sequence continues at coordinate 35,504 of JAECUM010012958.1, forward strand.
ATTTATCCATCATTCCGCAGTAATATTAGTTCATAACATGGAGGCCAAGTAAAACGTAAACGGAACTACAGAGCTTAATAAGTTAAATTGCCCGGCAAAAAATGAAATATTTAAAACCACTGAAATTGAAACTACAATTAAATAATTGCCAAATTGTCTCCTTAAAGTTATATTTGTGTTAGATTGACAATAAATGGGATAATCAGAATCACTCCTGCCTACTAAATAAATACAAAGGAACGCCCGAAAGATACGATAGATCTCGGTAACTCGCACGTAGTAAATGGTCTGCGAATTCACCCACTGGCCTAGCCGGTCGGGTGGTTTTCTGTCTCTGGTTGAAAGCCTTACCGGTTGCTGGCCTGAGTCTTTCCTCTTTCCGCGACACCTGTGGTGCTAGTGGGCTCTGGACTAATCTCGTGGATTGATGCTCTGGATCTCCCTCCAGTACGGTCGGGTTTTGAACTGACCTTTCGGCCTGCGGGTTGTGTATAGTATTTGTTCCGTTCTGTTTTAGTATCGTATATTAAGATTTGTTCTGTTGTCTTGTATTGACGCTAAATAAACACAACGACCCGAGGGTGTTGTGTTCGTTTCTTCTGTACAACGCCCGGTTCTCTATCTCTATCTCTCTCTCACTCACACACACACACACACACATAAATTTCAGCTCGGGATATATAATAGACTAATTATAAGGTTGTCTAAACGCCTCGAACAAGAACTGAAGAAAAATTAATGGCATTCATGGCTGAAGGGCTTTGAACATTTTTGTTCATAGCCTATGGCGGTCTGATATTGTCAGTTCATTGATATGGTATCCTCCCCCTTTACTGTACTAAAAAAATCTGTCAAGATTTATATGGTTTAAAGATAGAAAGTGAAAAGCCTTGTTCATTGTCCATTAATTACCAGGTGTGTAAACGCCAGTGCCATTACGTCTGTTTTTTTTTTCTCGATCCGGACATGAAGGGGAGAGAAATATACATAATCTTACTACATTGTTTAAAAGGTTAAATTATGGCAGCGCTTAAGACTGGTAGCCATTTAGTGGCATATGCGATATACGTGCATAATACATGGATTAACTCCATGCCGAATATTGGATCACACGTTTGTAGTAGGGGATGGAAATAAGTTAAACCAGATGCAGACCCATGCACAGACCAAGGATTTAAACTTGAAAATTGTGGCCTGTTAACAGGGTCTTACTGCCTGCTTTTCAAATATTGCTCAGAGTGACAGCATGAGCGTATTTACATATAATTTTATGAAAGTTGGGATAATGTTTTGTGACGATACTACTTCCTTTTGAGTGCTCGAATGACTTTCCTACTTTCCTACACCTCCTATTCTGGTTATTTTATAGTCCTATTTGGCATGCGTAGTGTTGGTCTGTGTCTCCAGGCCACAATGTACCTATTATTTGGCGATACCGACAATCCATCATTTAAGACTATACTTTTATCATTCACACTTCAAGAATATCTTTCACACGTTATAAATCAGGGCAGACATGCATACAGATGAATGTGTTATTAGCTGTTCAAATATGCGCGTATTTCCTTCATGTATGACTCTGTCTTGCATTGCTAATTTTGCACTTAAGTTGGATTTTTGTTCACTTTTCTGGAAGTACCTAATTTCAGGAGTATTACTTTCAACTGGAAACTTTAATTTTCAGGAGGGGTACATAGTTATATATCTTTCCTCCTATGAGTACGTTGTCGAGAAGCTACCATTCGTAAGTTTTTTTAAAAAATCACAGGACTGCATTTTGATGAAACGTGGCCACTTTGTGTTATTTTGTTACACTTACCATCCATTTTCTGGAAAAATTCAAGACATTGTACAATCAGTAAGACGTTCATTTTCCCATGTGATCTCAATAAAATATTTGCTTCTGGTTATCGCACTATATATGTGTGTGTGTGTGTGTGTGTGCCGTTTCATGTACACCTTGATCAAAGTGTATTCATATCCATAAAATAAGCATTCTTGCCGTCATTTAAATAATAATAATAATAATAATAATAATAATAATAATAACAATAAACTGTGCCATTTTCTGTTGTAAGGTTCTCAGTAGCATCTTGGAACTTGTCTCGTACGGTGTGGAGGTTTACTCCCAATCTGTGTGTGTGTGTGTAAGCCTGCAATAAATTTTAAACAAGCCGCTAACATATTAAACCACCCAAATCAAACTGCGTGAGCTTGTCACGGAATTGTATATATTTATCGTTTATTTATTATTTGGATTAAATACATGTACTCGGGTTTCTTTTGTGTACAGCGTTACCCGAGGGTGGTTTGTGTGCATCGTTTATTATTTCGAAATTGTGACTTCGGGTCATCCTATGCTGCACGAGCAAAGTGCTTATGATGGGAAAATCGATATACCTGGAGCGCACAGGCAGTGTGTGGCTACATGGCCTGTGTATAAATTACCTCGTCGTAGAGTTAAACATCACATTACGAAGAGTCTCGTCAGTGAGCAGTCCGCTTTAATGATGTGCGATTTCCTGCTATAGAGCTGACTCATCTGACTGATTGGTGACTGATTGATCATTAATGGCTGATTGGTGATTGATTGATTGATGGCCGGTGACTGGTGAATGGTAACTGGTGAATGCCGAGTGTAGTACTGAAGGAGTGAAGGAGGGACGGAGTGATATGTATGCTGCATCTCCGTATATACACCATATTGTAGGTGTTTAGCCGTGGTGCTAATTTGGGTTGTTACACCCAGTGTGCTGCTGTCGATGGGTGACGTTGGCCCGGAAGAAGATAAAAGGTCAGCACATGGTGAAGAACCAAGGCTTCTGGACCAACGGGTCTGCAGAAAGAGGTTCTACGGATCTTTAGGCAGACCAGAAGGAGCAGACCGTTAGTGGTGGCTCCTCAACCATTCGACAACGTTGGGGCTGAGAAGACCTTTCGGAATTGTGTTCGACTCCGCAAGATATCTGAGTGAAAACTAATCATATTTCACTATTTGAGTGAAAACGAGTCATATTTCATTATTTATGTGAACTACATCATTTTCGTGTGGAAATTGTCAATGTTTACGTATTATAATTTTTTCCATTGTTTGTGGGGAATCACTTTGAATTGTTAATCATTGTATCTTTTTACTATTTAAGTTTTTTTCTTGCATATCAGTACCACTTTCATTTAAATCGCAATATTATCTGGTTCGTGCATATTGTTAAATATCCAATATTTGGATTTTGTGGGCGCACGAATCGGTCATTTTTATTGAATCATTCATCAATAAACATTGTATTTTTGTCACCATCAAGTGTTCCTCGTTATAATCCGACCCCTACCCGGTTATCTTGTTACAGAGCTTACTTGTCACATTGAACCTATTGGCTTCACTTTGAGGCTCGCTCCTTTTGATTTTGATCTAAAGCCTCTATTTCAAAACTGATGAGGTACAAATGTGTAGGAGACATTACGAATAAACCATTTGGGAATAGCAGTGGGCAAAAACAGAAGCGGACAAATTATTTGGACTCTGCCTTTACTAGATTAAGAAACAGTTCGGTCGAAATTGTAAAGGATGAGAATTGTCTGCACAAACCTTCACAAACACAGACACATAACAAATGATGAGCACGAATAAAGCTAGGAGAAACGGAGCTGAGAAGGATGACAAGGGAAATATTTGCATATGAGATTAATGGTTGATAAAATGCGGAAACTGTCAGAGCTTATTCCAAAATGCAAGCTGACACAATGTTGCCCTGGATTGACTAACACGAAGTGAATGGGAACATGCAATACATTAAAATATTGGAAAATAAATACCAGGAAAACGAACCTCTCAACCATGCGTTTTGCGATGGACGAGAAATTTAATTAGGTAAAGACGGTAGTTGAGCATGTGTACATTCGCAATGTAATCCAGACATTTTGTAAGATAGACTAATCTTTGAAGAAAAGAAAAAGTCGCTTGAAAGTAAAGTTAGCGCAAAGTGGAAAGAAACCTCACTGATTTTAAAGCTCCGATTTTGTGCTCGTAGTATACAATCACCATACAAATGGAAACCCCTACCAAGAAACAAGTGTGTATACATGCTTTGCCTCCGGCTTTACTCTTACGATGACCCTCATTCAACTTAAAAAAAAATAGATGAGGGATCCATGTTTACACTAACATGTTCAAAGAAGAACAACAAAGTCACTATATAAACATTAAAGGAAAACACCGTTCAAATGAATCACCTGAAGACATAATGTACATGTTTTCATATCGACTAGTCGCAGGTGGCAAAACTCCTGACCACATTAGTAAAACCTTTCTATGGAAGTTCAACTTCTCTTAAGTAAAATTGCTGCTGGAATCCGGTCATGTGTTATAATACTTTGCAAAGGACATGTTCGTTTAGAGGATCAGGCTCAAATAGAGGGCGCATAGAATGAGTTTTAAACTTATTGACATCAATACCAGATAAACTTAATACTGTCTCTAACCATCTGGCCTGCAATGTATTTGTGAAAGCATGGAAAGAAGAAAATGACACTATCACATGACCCATTTTCCCGATGTCCTTTGTCTTCCTGACATAAAACATTAAAGTATACCTCGCAAATTGTTTCTTACGGTTGTCATATAAAATATCTAGAATGAAATATTTCTTCTACTATGAGGATTTTAGGAATTTAGATAAAGTGGAAACAATTTTATTAAGACAGTCATATTATTTAGGTTTCATGACTTTAAAGTCTGTGCCTTAGGCAATTAAAGTTTCCATTTTTAAGTACAACATCTTTAAATTCAGTGGTTGTAAGGACACAATGTAGACGAAAACATAAAAACTCGTGATACATCCTATGTCATAAATATGTAGGCTTAGGAAGAAAACCTTTTGCTAGTCGTTTCGTAAATCTAATCAGTGGAATATAGCTGTAACATTATTTTACTACCAAATGATGTAAAAGTTTCTAGAGACGTGGATTTTTCTGCATTGATGGCGCCTCATGATCTGACTAAATTGTTCAGATAAATCATGTATGAAGTAGTAGATGTATCACAGGGATTGGTATTCCACAAAGCAAACTAAAATTGTATACTTCTTCGACCAAAAGTCAGATTGTAGTCCTGTTCCTTCCGTCCTTGGAGGGGTCCCGAGTGGCCGAGTGGTCTAAAGCGCTCTCCGTTACGGATCACTGCCATCTCACCTCTGTCTGCGTGGGTTCGAGTCTAGGATTCGGCGAATGCGGATATGTGAGAAAGCTTGCCAGTAGCTTCTCGTGGGTCGGTGGTTCTTTCCGGGGATTTCCTGGTTTCTTCCTCCACCATTAATACTGGCCGCCATGTATAGCCTATCGTGTGCTGAAAAATGGCGTTAAACCCAACAACAACTGTCCTTGGAGGGCTTTCACGATACGAACAGCGCGGCTAGTCTCAGACTTTCTCTCAAAGGATGCAACTACCTGCTGTGTGGAAGGGTTACTATATTTTTGAGTCTGGGAAATGTAATTGGAAAGGAAATAAAACATGGCATTAGAAGGGAACACCTGACTTGTAAAGGCGATTGGGAAAACGATTAGTATAGCTTTTTAAAATGTATCCTCCATAGTCTTGTTGATAACCTCGTCTACAAGTTTTAAAGAAGGGAAAATGTAAGGTTTTAAATCTGACAAAACGAAAAGAGATCTATATAACAACGTCTAGCCTGGGCGTCCAGTTAATAAATTTGTCTATCTGAAAATTTTATCTTGGATTGAAAAAGTCAATATTAGGTTTAAAAAAGTGCATATCCTTTTATAAATAAATATTTTGAACATGGAATCTGAAAACGTCCAAGATGAACAATCTGCAGAAATGTTATTTGTTGTCCCGAGTCCCCGATGTATAAACCATGTGTGAAATTGGTTTTAAAATCTTTATGAAAACCTTTGTGACGACAACACCCAAAAGGGAGAAAAAATGAAATTAAATACCCCGAAATGCAAATTTTAAATAATCATGATAGTCATAATGACAGGTACGGTTAAATATCCATCCGACAGATCTAAACAAATAAATAAGGTTTTTAAATTAAATCCAAGGTAAAAAAATAAGTCTCTATGTTGAAATGTTCATAATACATTAATTAATTAAATTCCTTATAATTTGTTACAGCTCTGAGCATCCCTTTTGGTTTTGGAACTATCAGATGCTTGAAACAAATTGTTTAATTTCAAAGTGTGAATACACAATAGAACCTATATCCAAATAGACATGTGATTTCACAATCCACAATTAGCTTTTATGTTTGACTGGGAAAGAAATTGCATTGGGAATATATGTTTGTAAAGGGGTAACTTTAGATTCAATTTCATCCGTATATTTGTCTGAAGAATTCAAGAGACCCTAGCCGAATCTTCCATCCATAAGAAGAGGCAATACGAAACAAGCTTTCACTACTTGCCTTAGGTTTTGTTTGGATTTGGACTTTCGAAGATAGTATTTGACTTCAACCTACCTGTTCGTTGTTCTGAGAACCGGGGTTGAAACATCACAATCTGGTGATGGGGGGGGGGAGCAATACTGTTGAGAGTAGAGATTGAGTATTTCATCCCCCTTGGAAACGAAACCTCGCATATCCCATTCAAAACTTGACATTTAGTTTTTCCCCGACCTTTATCAAAAGTATAAGATTCACAGTTATCTCATCTAAGAATAATAACAGTTCCACACTTTTTAATCATTTTGTTACGCCATCATCAAATGGAAAGGGGCCCCGAGTGGCCGAGTGGTCTAAAGCGCCGATCGTTACGGATCACTGCCATCTCACCTCTGTCTGCGTGAGTTCGAGTCCAGGCTCGGCTAACGTGGGTACGTGAGAAAGCCTGCCAGGAGCTTCTCGTGGGTCGGTGGTTCTTCCCGGGGTTTTCCAGGGTTCTTCCTCCACCATTAATACTGGCCGCCATGTATAGCCTATCTTGTGCTGAAAAATGGCGTTAAACCCTATAACAACAACAACAACAACAACCAAATGGAAAAGATATATTGGTGGTAATCAAGCTGAGGAGGTTGGAGTACTTCTTTCATTAAATTGGGCCGGAACATTTACCCCCTTCGCAAAGAAACGTTAGAGTGTACCTGATCCATGATTCCCTGTTATCTGATCATTCAGCAAAGCTGATGAATTTTGTTGCCACTAAACTCTGAACCTTTGGCTATTTGTATGAGTCCTTTTTATTTCTTTCTCCCCATATCTCTTGACTAATCGGGGGGGGGGGGTCCCATCTTGTCACATTTTTGTGGAAATTGATATGTAAAAATACTAATATTTTCATATATACTAACGTTATATTAATTATGTCATATACGCTGAGGTACTATCATCTGCCATATACAATGAGGTGCGTATTGATCACATTGACTGACGACTGTCCCACACTAGTTTGATGGGACTGGAGTCTAGGCAACACTCATTTGTCATCTAAATTCTGAGCAAATTGACTTCGATAAATTTCTTGTCCAAATAAAACTCCACAGAGATGTTTGGCTAAATCGACCAAAGAGTGGTATTCAGATTTATTAAAACCACCAGAACCTGCATCGGTATTGACCAAATGCATCTGTATAGACTCATTTTCAGATATGGTGATAGCATCCACTATTGGTATAATTTTCATCAAAATTTTGTTGTGTCATCACAAAACCCAGTTTTCCCCTAAGTTTCAAAACAGATTCTTTCGAAAGTTTATCTTGGTCAATAAGATTAACAGAAGAATGAGGACTCATTCAATGCACGGAATAGTCGCAATGCCGGACAAGTCTGATTCAGGAACCAACGCGGTGGAGTTACCCCTCTTAGACTTGGAGCCAACTCCGTTTACTGTATTTCAAATAGTCAGAGAATGCGGACTTACTAGGTTTAGTACGTTTATCTCTTGAATGTGGTTAAAGCAAGAAAAGTTTGATTCCGAATGATCACTAAGGGATAGGACGTATAGGACGTGGTCCGTATCCGAAGCCATTTTTGCGTTTTAGGTATGACCTTCAATGTTGTGAGGAAAGTATAAATATACCTTAGAGAATTAACAAAGTATAAGAACGCTACAAAGACGGTATCAATTTAAAGAAAAAGAAAATAACGACAAAAAAACCCCTCCCAGCAACATATGTCTCTGTTAGACAAACCGTCTCGGGCGAGCACTGAACTAAAATTGAAGTGTCTTCTCACTATTTACAGACTTTACATTTCGACCGTCATGTGACTTTTTCGTTTCTTCAAAGAGCACCTGTCCCCATGGCGTCTGGTTGATGTTCCTAGTGTAAACATATGAAGGCTGATGTTCCTAGTGTAGACATATGAAGGCTGAAGTCTATACGGAAAAAGTGGGCCAGTTGTATGATAGACTGACCTTGAGCCAATGATAATTTACATTATGCACAATATTGCAGTCACAGAACAGCATAGTACCAAAATCCAGGCATGCAGGTTACTAAACAGTTTAAACGGAATTCAAAATGCTAAATCCAGTATCAGACTTTCACTTCCTTCCAGAAAGAAAGCTTATTGAAAGTGTGTCTTAAATAGGCAGCTTCTCGTCTGAGATATATTTTTTGTCAAACGTTTAGTCTCATTACAATTTAAGCTTAAAATATCATAACCTTCTTGTCATGACATAAACTTTGAAAACGTTCGGATTTTTTATTTTCTGTGAGAGACTTGAGAGATTCCAAAGACATGGAAACCATGCAGAGATTTATTTTCAAAACGCAAATGAGGATTTATCAAAACTACACGTGCGGTGTAATCAACGAGAAAAGATGGACAAAGTTTCCTTGTCGTTCTTGAATTATTTATATCATGAACCGAATACCGCCTTAACTTGCTTTTGCATTTAGAAATGAGTAGAATATGCACTAGAATATTTAGATTATACGAAAGGCCACTTCGAGAAACGCTGAACCAAGATTGCCTATTAAATGGCTAGAGGGTTACAATTTAGTAAAGATTAAGCACTATAAAATATGAAATTTTCAGTGGATCTAACCTATTTTTGTTTTTATACCAATCACTCAAGTATACAACAACACAAAATAATTTGAAATATTTACACAAGATATTGGTACAATGTAACCATAGCATTGGCCATGGGAGATAACAATTATAGAAACAAGTATTCATTTCATGGTTATTTCCCTTGGTCCGATTTGGGGAGCTCCACAGATATTATGTACTCGGGTCACAATTATTTCTTCCGGTTCAATAACACGAATGTAGCCCTAGTCTATTTTTAGAGAATTTTTTTCCTCTATCATTTTGCTGGTGATACAAGAGTTAGATTTAGTTATGCATGAATGGTAATTTTTAGTAAAATGTAAATGATTTCTTTTAAAATGCATGTGTATAGTATCTGTTTGGGATGATAGTCATTATTATCAGCACATATGTATTTCTACACCACATACAAGTTCCACTAGTGGATGTTTTCCAATGCCTGTCCGAGAATTTTTAAAAAAAATGCTGTGCC
>JAECUM010012959.1:0-97656 GCA_016617855.1 Megalonaias nervosa
AGCAGCATATTTGTGCAAAAACTAAAATTTGCTCATGAGTAACCACACAGTGGAGCTTACAGATAGAAATCACATGATTATTTGTTCATTTCCAAGTTAAACACATTGAAATTTGTTTGAGCATGCCAGTAATGTAGACTCTATAAATTTAATCCACACAAATGAGGCACTGTAAAAATAACCCTTCAGTTTTCTAGACACCATATTGTCAAAATTTGTAATAGATGTAAATAATTACAAAGCTTTTCCTGACACCAAGAAAGTCTTTATTAAGCTGCTGAGAAAAACTTAGGTTGAAGAGAATAAAATAGGAAGACAAAGCAGTCATGCTAATAAATTTATATTATTATAATAGTAGAATTAACTTGTGTGATATAAAGTCTTTAAATTTGTATGTTATTATCTTTATTTCCCTTCTCTAGTAAACTAAACTGGGTTTCATCTGTTTCTGATAAAGCAGTCAACATCTCCAACACTGTTTTACAAGTTCTTGTAGTCTCAGTTTTATGCAATAACATATTTCACCCTTGGTGACTTCTTTTTCGATATAGTCACTTTGGTCATGGAGTCTATAATTGGAGTTCAAATAACGGTATTCCGCAATTAAATTCTTGAACCAGTCTAAGTGATTTGACTCCATTACTTGAGGCAATGATCACCATATTTGGATTATTAAGTATTGATATTACATGAAAACTTTTGGAAGGAAAGTATTTCAGATTTTCAGGGGTAAGATTAGATATGATACATTCTGTTGTGAAAGGATGATCTTTTTGTTATGAAATGGTATCCATGTTAGAACTCGGTCACATTTGTAGGCAGATTTTCCAGACTTGTCACCAATAGCAATAAATGTATACAATGAACATTGTCATACCTTTACAAACAGCAAAGAAAAAAACCCATCAGAAATGCAACTAGAATTCTCTATTTGTAAAATAATATTGAAACATTATCATGCGAGTATTAATGTTGTTTAAAAAAATTATGAATACCTGTATTTACCGTATATATTGGGACATGATAAAATAATTATTTTTTTTCCTGTCCCAGAACTTATGGTGAAACTTTTTTTCACCTAGGTCATATGTCCCAAGACTTAAGAAACGAAAAAAATTCGTATTGCATTTGTGCTCCCCCCTCCACTGCATGTTGCAATAAAATAGATAAATAAAATGCTTATTTGATAATAAAAAGAAAGAAACTAACCTTGCATTGTTATCATTTATTCCTTTTTTATCAACATGAGCATTAAAGAATAAAACATATCCATGAAATCCGTATATGTAGCACAGGCTTCCATATTGTAGCATGTGTCGCTTATGTCCGATAACACACGCTACATTGTTCATTGACATGAACATTAAGAAACAAATTGTGTGTGGTTGTACTCAAAGGTTTGAATATGTTATCCGACTGAAACTGGATCCAACAAAATTGCAAACAAGAGGGAAATAATCAACCGATATCTTGAAGAACTGTCATTCATGCATGACACGGTGTTAGTTGCAAAATAATTGAGATTGAATTATATCCAGGTCCACTGTATGACAGTATCTCACAAATAAAGATCATTATTTGAAAACACATTCACTTGACTGCAAGTGACAATCTTTTCACCACACAGGTTACAAAAGTATCATTACTATTTACCCACAGATCAATGCTACTTTGTATTAAATGTAACTACAGATGCCAAGCACACAAAAGCCCGGGTGGTGAATAAACACAACTGGCAGCGAGCAGTAAACCCCTTCTTTGAACCTACAGACAGGACATCAAAGACAAAGGTTATTTTTATTACAAAGCAAGCTGACCTCAGAAGCTGACTTTGGTTACTCTTATTTTTTTTGGAAAGGATATCAACACGAAGGTTATTTTATTGCAAAGCAAGCCGACATCAGAAGCCGACTATGGATTCTTTTAAGTGTGCTGATCTTTTTTTTTTTTTTTGAATATACAAAGATGGCTGAGATATGGAAGCAAACTTTGGTTCCTTTTCACCAGTATTCATGGGAATTTTGAAAATAAACTGAAACAGTGGAACAAATTTTAAAGTGACACAATATAGTGCTTCATGCATGAACATCGATGACCATGCCCAGAAGAGAAGCAGATGATTTCGCACACAAGAGGGAAATAATCAACCAATATATTGAAAACAATTGCCATTCATGCATGACATGGTGTTAGGTGCAAAATAACCAAGACTGAATTATATCCAGGACTACTTGTAACTACAGATGCCAAGCACACAGAAGCCCAGGTGGTGAATAAACACAACTGGCAGTAAGCAGTGAACTCCTTCCCTGAATTTACCGACAGGACATCAAAGACAAAAGTTATTTTTATTACAAAGCAAGCCAACCTCAGAAGCAGACTATGGACTCTTTTAAGTGTGCCGATTTTTTAAATTGTTTTTGAATATACAAAGATGGCCGAGATATGGAAGCTAACTTTGGTTTCCTTTTCACCAGTATTGATGGGAATTTTGAAAATAAATTGAAACAATGGAACAATTTTTAAGGTGACACAATATAGTGCTTCACCTAGAAGATTTGGAGAAAGTAAAATCATGTGATGAATTCGTGAAGGCCAGAAGAGAAGCAGATGATTTCGCCAACAATATGATCATTAACATGGATGAAATTCTAGTGTACTTGATTGCATTCCTGGATGGACTGATGATAAGATTGGGTGTCAAAAGTGTGAGAATTAGCAAGACTTGTGCAGATTTGAAAAATTCTGACTTTAGTCATTGCACTTTTTGCTTCAGGTGATGTGTTGTCTCAGTTTTTCACAGTATGAGAAAGCTAAAAAAAAATATTCATGTACCGAAAGAATGGATCGTACGTGTGCAGGAGAAAGGTTGTGTTGATGAGATGCTGCTGCAGAGTATTAGAGAGTTTTACCTCAGTTACACAGTTTTATATTTTTTACAATAAAATTTCAGTTGGAGTGCATTTTCCAATGTAATTTTCGAATGATTTAAAAGGTGTCCCACAACTTACAACCCCAAAAACCCCCATTGTGTCCCAGAACATACAGTGCACAAAAAAATTACTTTTAAAATTAATTTATGGTTTCCCAACAAATACATTGTCCCAACATATATGGTAAATATGGTAATCATCAATCATGGTGCAAAACCATTCAATGACCTTGTCAATAAAATGGGGCTACCACCTTCTGGTTGTAACTATCATTCTCCATCCATTCCATTGTCCTGCTGCTTTAGAATATTTAACTGATAATGTTTACTCAGGTCTTTCTGACATCAAATTTCTCAACAGTGATCAAAGGACTCTTCCTCATTTAGTTTATTGGTATTACTTTCACTTTTCCAAAAAAGTGAGAATGATAACATTTTACACTCTTTGAAACACCAATTATTCCTTCACTGGCAACTGCATCAGATTGTTCTAGTGTTTTACAAAGGAAGTGAACTTGTCATATGATTGATTGGTACTTGTTGAATTTTTTATTCAGTTTCATAATCTTTGAGACAGAGTTCTTGATACCTAACATACCCAGCATACCAATGTGATGACTGGATGTCCTGATTACTTACAGTTCTGTTCTTCTCAGAGGTTAGCTTTTGTCATCTTGGTACTTATCAGTGGTAATAACAGTCAGTAATTATCAAAGTGACTAAACCTGACATCTGAGGAACACACAGCAGTAACTGACCCAAATATCAAGACACAAACAAATATTTACTTTCTCTCTATTCAATAAAATTCTGTATTAAAAAAAATGATAATTTTCCCCAAATACTGTCTGGAAAATTAATATCCTTATTGTCATCATTGTGTATTAATAAATCCAGCAAGAACAACATCTAGGCAGGTAAACCAGTTTGCATTATATCCTTGTTTGCCAATAAAGAACATACCAGTGAGTTTTATAATACTGATTCTTGAATGTGATTTTTAAATGAAATATTAAATAATTAAAAGTTCGTTGTGCCATTCATACTTTATATCCAATTACTACTCACATCAGTGACTCCCCTCTAGAAAGGTCGCCTCTCTTATAAGGCCACTTTCCTGCTGCAGAAGGATTGTTGGCCTTATAAGAGGGAGAATCACTATACAAATTTTTGTAAATGTTGTGATTGCAAATAACTAATTTATAGACCCTGAAATGATCCCACCAAGGAGAACAAAAATGGCCCCTTCTCCAGTCCACTAATTTAAGTACCACCAAAATTGTTTTTCAGAGCTTATCATAGTTATATGTACCTGGATATACATTTACATGGTTCAAAAGATCATAACTATATGACCCTGGATATACATGTACATGGTTCAAAATGCCATAATTGTACCTGTATATACATGTGGCTGGTTGAAAAGATTATAACTTTATGTATATACATGTAGATGGTTTAAAAGATTACAACTGTATGTATATGTACCTGTATGTACATGTACATGTTTTTGGAGATCATAACTTTATGTATATGTACCTGTATGTACATGTACATGTTTTTGGAGATCATAACTTTATGTATATGTACCTGTATGTACATGTATATGTTTTTGGAGATCATAACTTTATGTATATGTACCTGTATGTACATGTACATGTTTTTGGAGATCATAACTTTATGTATATGTACCTTCTATATACATGTAGAGGGTTTAAAAGATACAGAGATGATTACAGCTGCCTTTGCAATATCACTTGGCACCATCTCAAGCCAGTTACCAGATGAAGCCTCTATCTCTAATCCAGAAATTAGTCATTCTGAAATCTACATTTTACCTCACAAAAGGAAAAAAAAAATGTCTTCATCATTTTGGATGTCCAATTCCACATTGAAAGCCTTACAAATATTTAAAAAATGTGAAAAACTCATTAATTTTCATGATCGTAGAGAAATATTATTTTCTTATATTGTTTGCCTAATGACATTGTAAGTGAAGGTAATGAAAGCTCAAATAAAGCAGACAAAGCTGTCCTGCAGTCATCTGTTTCTGAATGATTCTATACACTGACTTCAAACTGTACATTAATTGACATATCCTACATACTTTGAAAATTTTTGGAATGAAATCTCCACAAACAAGTTTCAGAACATCAAACCCTTTTGTTGTAGTGTGGCATCCTTCATATAAAGCCATTTGTAGAGAATGAGGTGTTATTGTGTGGCATCCTTCATATAAAACCAGTTGTAGCGAATGAAGTATTCTTGTGTGGCATCCTTCATATAAAACCAGTTGTAGAGAATGAGGTATTCTAGTGTGGCATCCTTCATATAAAATAAGTCATAGAGAATGAGGTGTTCTAGTGTGGCATCATACCATTGGTAGAGAATGAGGTGTTCTGGTGTGGCATCCTTCATATAAAACCAGTTGCAGAGAATGAGGTGTTCTTGTGTGGCATCCTTCATATAAAATCAGCTGTAGAGAACGAGGTGTTCTAGTGTGGCATCCTTCATATAAAACCAGTTGTAGAGAACGAGGTGTTCTAGTGTGGCATCCTTCATATAAAATCAGCTGTAGAGAACGAGGTGTTCTAGTGTGGCATCCTTCATATAAAACCAGTTGTAGAGAATGAGGTGTTATTGTGTCACTTTCATATTCATAACTCATGCATACTTCTTGAAGTGTGAACCTCAACAAGGATGCATACTATACCAGAATCCACTGATGGTAATCACATCCTTGTTGAGTGTATCAAACTTCACCTTGTGAGATAAAAGTTTTTTATGCGAACTCAATTAAGAACTGTAATGATAATGTACCACTTGAGAAAATCTTGAACTTTTTAAAAGAATGCAGTTTATATAAATAACATTTTACCTAATTTCAGCTTTAATGAATTTCTACCTTTTTTCAAAGGATTTGAACATATCTATGTTTAATCTTTTAGATGTACATGCTTACATTTATTTGAAATGGATTATCTTCCAAAGTTTGACAGTTTTTAGCTTTACAGTTTGAGAACTTGACAATTAATTAGCATTGTATAGTCAGGGGTGTGCCTTACATACATACATACATATTGTGGCAAAAATACAAATATAGAATTTTTTAAAAAGGAATTCACAGTAATTTGGATTAGTTAAAACAAGTAATTTTACCATTCCTGAATTTGTATACATATATTAGAATACAGCATTCTTAAATTGTGGTGAATTAATTAGCAACTAACACATTATTTTGCATCCAAGTCCTTGTACTAAAATGTATTCAAATTTGCTTTCTTGGTAAAGTGGTAAAAATGTTGCACTCCTGAATCATTAGTTGTTTAAATAATAATAATAATAATAATAATAATAATAATAATAATAATAATAATTATCTCATATTCTTCTTCATTCTTTACACAGGATTGTTTTTGTAACATTTTTCATCCTGAATCTGGTACTGTGGATAGAAGGAAGCAGTGCAGCCATCCCATTCACTACACTGATTGCCCTGCTAGCTCTCTGGTTTGGGTTCTCTGTACCACTTACATTGATTGGAGCCTCCTTTGCCTTTAAGAAAAGAGTAAGTGATTCTTTCTTTGTTGAAAAGGAACAGAAACTGTAAATTTCTCACTGCCACAAAAGGTAAGGCTCTCCTTATATTCTATTCATTAGCTTGCTTCTTTTTCTGCATCAGAGCTGTTTGATGCTATAGTTTTATCTTATTTTTATCAGAAAATTCCACCCAAGTAGTTCAATGTATCTGTTTTATGGACAAAGATGCAGCATCCCAAAGTTCTCATCATTTATTAAGCTCTTTAACTATCACTGATTTCACTGAATTCAAGTATCTTGATGATAATGAATGAAACATTCAACAAGTTTAATGTTGTAACTGTTGTCAAGTAATATAAAGCAGTGGAAATAATGGCAAATCTGGGGAACATATTATAAAAGATGATGTGGTCAGGTGATAACAAGGATCATCTACATTAGAAATAGCCAGATGCATACAATGTAAAAAAATTTTATGTTTATGATAGACCAGCTGTAATTGTTAGGATGACAAACAATGGGCAAGTGGCAAATATTACAGATGGGGCTTTGCTCAATTATCTCTCAGAGTAAACAGGTCCTTAACACCAAACAAGAAAACAGCTCCTCCTTGGTTTTGTGCACTTGGAAAATGTGCAAGGAAGAATGGTTTGTATGATTCTTATTACATCCCTCTGCTTATGAAGTCTGGCGGGATATACTGCTGTCAGTATGTCTGACTGCCACACTTTTATTGACCTCATATCTCCTGAGCTCTTTGAGATATGTACCATCATGAAACTTGATATGCTTTTGTATGATGATTGTATTGTTATGATATTATCATGTGAAAAACTGGAGTATAACTGACTAGCATTTTAATGATTATTCCCATTTAGGGGGCTTTCATAATATTTATTCAGTCTTGTAACAAACTTGAATTTGAAGAGTTATGTTGGAAACTACTTGAATTTGAAAAAGCTTGAAAAATTTGTCAAAGATTCCTTGAATTTATCTGGGGGTAGGGGCAGACAGAAAACAAAAAAAATGAATAAATATATCATTTTACAAATTAAGACTTTTTTATGTACTCTCCAAAATTAATAAATGCATAAATAAAATGGGATACATTTTTTTGGTTGAATTGACACAACAATAGTGGTTAAGAAGTGTGTTTCTTTTTGATTTGAGGTTTATTTTGGATGACTATTTAACAAATTACTGGCTATATCATGAAGAGAAATTGGGAGCTAGGTGCCTTTCCCAAAGATACAAGTTGGCAGCCTGGTCCAGGTTGGCCTATACAGGTGTCAAACCCTCAACCTTTGAATTACAAACCTGATGTTGTAACAAACTGATCTACCATGGTTAAGAACTATATAGGAAAGGTTTAATTTTCTTAAGATAAAATACTCAATGAAAAAATTTGGAAGTCCTTGAAAAGTCTTTTAAAATAAACTCTCCAGATCTGTACCAACCATGCCTCAGTGTGACAGCACAAGAAGCATGTTACTTGACTGTTGGAAGTCCAGGCATATTACATGACTGCTGCAAGTCTAGGCATATTACTTGACTGCTGAATGTCTAGGCATATTACTTGACTGTTGGATGTCTAGACATATTACTTGACTGCTGGATGTCGAGACATATTACATGACTGTTGGATGTCCAGGCATATTACTTGACTGTTGGATGTCAAGACATATTACTTGACTGCTGGATGTCTAGGCATATCACTTGTTGACTGTTGGATGTCCAGGCATATTACTTGACTGTTGGATGTCTAGGCATATTACTTGACTGTTGGATGTCTAGGCATATTACTTGACTGCTGGATGTTGAGACATATTACATGACTGCTGGATGTCTAGGCATATCACTTGACTGTTGGATGTCCAGGCATAATACTTGACTGGTGGATGTCAAGACATATTACATGACTGCTGGATGTCTAGGCATATTACTTGACTGTTGGATGTTGAGACATATTACATGACTGCTGGAAGTCCAGGCATATTACTTGACTGTTGGATGTCCAAGCATATTACTTGACTGTTTGGATGTTGAGACATATTACATGACTGCTGGATGTCTAGGCAAATGAATTGACTGTTGGATGTGAAGACATATTACATGACTGCTGGATGTCTAGGCATATTACTTGACTGTTGGATGTTGAGACATATTACATGACTGCTGGATGTCTAGGTATATTACATGACAGCTGGAAGTTCGGGCATATTACTTGACTATTGGATGTCCAGGCATATTATGTGTCTGCTGGAAGTCCGGGCATATTATTTGACTGCTGGATGTTGAGACATATTGCTTGACTACTGGATGTCTAGGCATATTATTTGACTGCTGTAAGTCTGGGTATATTACTTGACTGCTGAAGTCCAGGCATATTACATGACTGCTGGAAGTCCAGGCATATTACTTGACTACTGGATGTCCAGGCATATTATGTGTCTGCTAGAAGTCTGGGCATGTTATTTGACTGCTGGATGTCCAAGCATATTACTTGACTGCTGGAAGTCCAGACATATTACTTGACTACTGGATGTCTAAGTTCATTAATTTACTACTGTACATCCACAAATCCATCCATCTGTCCTGAAGCCATTTTAGCATGAAAGAGCACATTAGCTTTAAGATATAAAATTGATATACTTTAGCTTAGTCTTGAGTTGATGACCTGATAGCTTCTCAGGTCATTCCAATAATCTTTTTAGAACATTGGAGTTTTACACGCTTTATCATGATCATGAGCTGATTACCTGACAGATTCTCAGGTCATTAAAACAATTTATTTACACAATTTTTAACTTATTGGACCCAGACAGTTTGAACAAAATGTCATTAGCACAATTAAGCAAATACCACATTAGGTAGATGAATGAAATTTGGTAGGCATGTTTGTATTATTGTATAGATTTTGGGCTTAAAAGGTCAAAGGGGAAGGTCACTCTAATGAATAATGAAAAATAGTTTTTTTAATTTAATACATTTCCCAGTCACATTAACATTTAGAAACTAAACACTACCTCTTGAATCCAGAAATTCTGTTTTGCCTTCTTAATAACATATAGATGATGGAGAAAAAACTCCTATTAATTACGTCCCCTTGCCACCATTAGGTGGCTACAGAACAACTGAATCATTTGGTACAATCAACATCATACCACTCCCAAGATCCAAGAATATCTTTGTGGTTTTCAGTCATCTATCAAGGGTATAGTAATGTGTAAATGGGCATTTGCTTCATGTTGCAATCATTATTTTGTTTTAAACTGGGTACAAATTTGTGGATTTTGTCACTGTTGTGGACTTTAGTGTTTTGGTCATTGTTGGTTGTCATGCATGCACACTGCCTGCACTTTCTTGCTGGTTTGAGTGACACATATGGATTATTGGTACCAGTGAGCACTTTTGAGCTGTTACTTCCAATTTTATTGTCTTGTCATTTCATAGTAGAATAATGGCAACAAAGTGTATTAATTGTAAGAGGATTAAGGCCAGTGAGAACATACATAAGATGTGTCTGGCATGTACTTAATGTAAGTCTGGATGCATGAGCCTCCGTATGTCAGATTTTGATGATTCGTATAGCCATCTTGCCAGCCATATCAGTTGATGTGTAACAAGGCATTCATCGCTTCAGTGTGCTGTCCTTCATACTGGCTAGCTACTGTATTGTATATAGAGTTATATGGGAACTTTGCTAGCCAATCCCTCCATTTCATTGCACATTCCACCCAGACAACGGGTCCTGAGCCAACCACCCTGCTTACAGAGCTGACTGTCCATCTGCCTATCCAGCATACTTGCACTGACCACCAGTCAAACCAGCAGGTCAGTTTTTAATGTTCTATCCATTAGGGGGATGCCATGCTACTTGAAGTGATGATGGCACCACCTTGTCCCACCTTGTCTGTCTTTGCCTCCAGGTAGAGTCTAGGCAAGCATGGATACATTAGCTGCACAGGACAACTCAACAATACCACAATGAGTATGACAAAAACCCTGATGACTTTTTTTACTCATACCCCACAATGGAGCAAACAGAGTTTTGTTTCAAAGTGGCCATGGAGGAAATTTATCATGTTTTTATATAAGTTTGAGTGCACACCATCTGTAAGCCAAGCCTGTAAGGTGAAGGCTCTTTTGAAGTTGATCACCCTCTTTCTGTCTACTACTGTAGTCTGTCTGCCTGCTGAAAAACTTCAGAAAATGAAGGCTTAGAGATGCAGATTGATTCAAATAGCCCCCACCCCACCCCTGTCAGATAGGACAAGTCCCAATTTGACAGTCTGCATGATCTAATGACATACTACCAGGAAAATCTCCAGATGCCCAGCCTGCTCATACAGTCATGTACTCATGTGCTTCAGCTCTGCCTGTACAGTCTTTTCTTTCATGCCTGACTATTGTCTGGAAAGCCTTTTGTTGAAAGAAATTTCAAGCATCAGTCATAGAAAGGCTGACAGGGGAAAGTTGATTGTTTTCAGGGACTCATGCAAGGTAAACAACATTGTCCTGTTGAGTGCCTCAGTGTGGTTTTTCAAGTATAAATTGTTAGCTTCTGTTACAATCAAAGGCTACTGCTTCATGATCTCTGCCATGTTCATGCATCATGGTAGAGTGGATATTGGTTACAGTAAGGATCTCTCAGACCTGCTAGCCAATTTTGACCTGAACAGTCCAAATTATCTCACCCTGTTTCTTAAAAGGAATGTATTGTGGGTTCAAATATGACTCGATAGATCTGTTTGAGCCTTTAGTCAGGACTTGGCAAAAGTTTCTATCATTCCAAATGTGTTTTCTGATAGCTCTAGCTTTATCATGCAGGGTGAACAAGTGGCATCCCAGTTCAGATGGTTCTATGGTCCTAGTGATGCAACTCAGCTTCATATCAAATAATAGATTGCTATCAGCAAGTAATCAAAGATTATTCATCCTTTCACTTTCTTTAATTGATATGGTGAAAGAGGTATCCATGCACGACCCAGTTGTTGCTCTCAAGCATTAATTATTAGAAGCACATTGAGATGGGACCCAACATCTCTTTCTTCTAGTGAAGGCCATGAAGGATATGACCTGTCAAGCCCTAACATTGTGACTTAAGTGGGCAATATGCTTATCACAAAAGATCACGTACACCACAGGAAGATCTCAGCTCACTAGATTAGAGCTTCTCATTCAAATGCAATATTTTGATCTGAGTGATCTGAATCATTATAGAAGCTGATGGCTGGTTGCTCATTCAACCTTCTCAAGCTTTTATGTGCATGATCTAGCTTCACAGATAGAAGAATTGATTCTGGAGGTTGTAGGCCAGATGACCACTAGAACAGTTTTATGTCAGTAAAACCTTCTCACAGGTGCAAGTTTGGCAGTTTCACTTGATTCACCTGGAATATTTTGCTTGGTAAGAAACATTTCTCTTTTTTCCTTATCCGAGTTCTCTTGTCACATGTTATGTGACCATGGTTGTGGTGTTCTTATGCTAGGAGATTGATTTTTGCATCATGTAGAGAATCGGCTATTATTCCGTCAAAGGGTTCTGGTGGTAAAGTTATTTCCTCTTTCTTTTACCAGTTCACCTCATGGTAATATGATCAGGGAATGCATTCGATGGAGAATGTAAATTTTTTAATAACTTATGTCGGTCCAAGAATACATACTCTATCACATTACTGTTAAACCCCTACCAATCCCCACAAAAAGAATATCCTTTTTTGATTCATTGCTCAGCTTAAACTGGTAAACATTTGGTTGATGGGGATCCACTTAGTGTTGGCAAGAGGTGGTAATGGGTAAGAAACGAGTAAGAGTCTTTTTTCTCTTAATAAATATTTTGATATTGACTTGAAAGATGAAATTTTTGTCTCTTCTGTGGTTGCTGGATTCATATGTTAGCAGAGTTTATTTCCTAATGTTAATGTTATTAGGTAAATACTCTCAGAGAAACGTAATTTACTAAAAAAAATTGCTTTCTGCTCAATAACTTAAGTTCTTCATCATCTACAATTACCACACTTTTGCATGACTTGCAATTGGGGTAAGGAAGAACCATGTTGATTTTGGAATCAAAAGGTCAAAAGTCAAAGTTACTGCAACTGAAGAATGAAAATAGTTTTCACACAGTCACATTGACATTCATTTAATTCCACATAAAATACCTCAACCAAACTTGTGCATTTCTTGCACTTGAGGTGAAAAAAATAAAGGTCAGGGTCACCATGACTGAAAGAAGAAGAATGGTTTGTGCTCAGTAAAATTAGTTCTACATAACAGACTTGGACAAAACTGTGTGGATGATTTGCATTTAATGTAAGGAAGAAGTCTGTTGATTGTGGGTCAATAGATTATAGGTCAAGATGACTGACTGAAAGAAAATAAATTATTTGTGCAATGAAAAGTAGCTTATGTACATAGCAAATTAGTTAACACAGGACATGTGTATAATGTGGCATTCATGGTACTCTTTGTCAAGATTTTTCTCTAATTTTAAATTTTGTTGGACTTTTTTCTGTGCAATGGGGCATGATTGTTTTACAAACACAAGTCTACTTGTCAGTTAAAAATGAACGTTCATACATCCATCACACTCTTCTCCAGGTTAATATCTTCTGGACCATTTGAGATATCTTCATGAAACTTGGTGTGCATTTTGTATCATGACAAGAGTTTATAAGATTCAGTTTTGTCAAATTAACACTTTTAGAGTTATCTCCTCATAATTGGAAATTGTATTTTAAGTCAGATCTCATTAACCATTTCAATTTTTTTTAAGTATCCACATAAAAAGAATAGGATGGTCCAGATATGAATAGACTCGTCGGGTAATGTGATAGGTCATGTGGTACTAGTGTATATAAAAGCCAAAGGTGTGGTGATTTAGGATTCTGATTTGTATTATCCTTAGAGAAAGAAGACTTGAGAGAAGTGAGAAATCAAGATAACTGTGAGGTAATTATTGTAATAAATAGGCTAGAGGTGAAATGCTTAAAGAAGGTTTTCTATAACTCTTACAATATTAAAGACGATAAAGGGAATAGTTGTTTTTGTCTACTTTGCATAGGCATGCATTATAGCTTGAGAAGATTTATAGCATCAAGGAGAGACCAGTCTGATTAGCTCTTTCTAAAATGATTGTTTTTATCACAGTCATTGAAGTATCAAGGAGCAACCAGTCAGATTAGCCTTTACATAAGAAAGCCAATGGAGTATTCAGTAGGAACCAATCAGATTAGCTTTTACTGAAATCAGTATATATTTGACAGCCTATTGAACATCCAGTGAAGACCAGTCAGATTCCAAGACAGATTCCAGACCAGCCCCTCTACACAAGACCTTTGCCTGGAATTATCATGGGTGGAGTTCTGCCATTTGGCTGTATCTACATTCAGCTTTTCTTTATTCTCAGCAGCATCTGGTAAACAGCTATCAGTATTCTAGTTGCTGCATAGGAATTATGGTTGTGTTTCATGCTTAAAGTTTTATATCATCAATTGAATCTGTTTTATGATTTATAAAATTTTAGAATCCTTTTAGCCATAGAAAGTGTCTCATAAAAATGACTTTGATCTCTTGACCCTGAATAAATGGGAAATGACTTTAGCAAATGTTATCAAGGTTCTTACTCATTTTTCATTGGGTATTTAAATTCTTCATTTCTCATAACCTCAGTATCCAAGAAAGTTCAGTACCCTGTAAAAACTATTGGAATCTTAGCATTCTAGCAACCTCACTATCCAAGAAAACTGGTACCTATAAAAGCTAGTGTTGCAGAGGTTTAGGAGCCCTGTACTTTCTGCACAATTTCACATTGCAAAACATAAAATTTTTCATGCAAAAGCATACAAATTATTTCATTAATTTTGTGAAAACAAGAAGACAAAATTAAAACTGATGTTTTCAGACACAATTTTCTACAGTTATAAGATCAGAAAAACATACTAAAACAGATTTCAGAAAGCAAAGGAACAGCTTGCATATCATTGGAAATTGCTTTAATTCAAATTGGGAGAAGAATGCTTCACTATTCATTGGTTCACGCTCATGGATGCAGTGAAAAATATTGATTCAAAATTAATAGTATACTCAACTTTATACACAGTTAAAACAGAAGAAGAATATATCACCCTTTACTGAATCATTAAAGTGAAACTCTACAGGTCAAAAAATTTGCTTAACATCTGTGTTGTGGACAATACTAAAAACTGCACCTGGACACATACAGAACCAATCACCTGATCCAGGTTTGTACTTCCTGGTACTGAAACCTGTATTACACTAATAGCAAACTAAATTACATTTCAGATATTTATAAATTGACAACATGTAAAGCACATGAAATAAGGATCGGTTTTGTGCTAAAAAAATAATATTATCTGCCAATTCCTATACATGTGACCTGTATGTAAAACTGGGTGCAGGGTTTAGTATTAAAAGGTATCTGCCAACTTATGCCATTTCAAATGGTGTTAATTTCAAATTAATGCGATTTCTTATGAAATTTTTTTAAAATTAATTTTCAGTGAAGATTGAAAATTTATGAAATTATATGTCTGAAACAAAAAAGTTAGGATTTGTAATTGGCTAAAATGAATGGCATTAAAGCTAATTGAATTACTTATTTTTTAATGAAAATGAAAGGCAGTGAAACAAAACTTTCAGGTTACATGATTTCAAGTTACATGACCACACTTGGGGATGAAACTATTGCAGACCTGTTTACCCCTACAAATTTTCCTTATTTCCTATGGATGAAGCTCCAGAAATACTCAATACGAATGAAGCCCAAAAAATACTACGGATGAAGCCCCCAAAATACTCACTACGGACAAAGCCCAAAAATACTCACTACGGATGAAGCCCAAAAAATACTCACTACAGATGAAGCCTAAAAAATACTATGGATGAGCCCCAAAAATACTCACTACAGATGAAGCCCCAAAAATACTCACTACCGATGAAGCCCAAAAATTGCTGACTACAGATGAAGCCCAAAAAATACTCACTATAGATGAAGCCCAAAAAATACTATGGATGAAGCCCAAGAAATACTCACTATGGATGAAGCCCAAAAAATACTCACTACGGATGAAGCCCAAAAAATCCTCACTACAGATAGTTTAGGCAAGACTATTTAACAGCTGAATAATAAAATTGTCTTAATATTCTGTTCCACTTTCAAAATTTCTTTTCATTAAAATATTATTTTATCAGTGTTAGTGAAGTGCTTATTTAATGATTCCCATATAAACTGGTAAACTGTCTGCAGGTATCGAAGGGAACAATTGGCAGTTGTTTTTTTTTAAATGGCAGACCAGTGTCATGTGAAAAGAAAATTGGATGAAGTTGAAAAGTCAAGTGCTAGCCAGAAGTTTCTAAGATTTATTTGGCCATTTATAAAACAGTCTAACAAGGAGTTCATTATGTTCACTGTGGTGTGTGTGAATTGGATTTTTCTGTTGCACATTAGGTGATACAAAAAGATGTATTAAATGCAAATTTTCCGAGGAATGGGTGGAAGTGAAAGACACATACAAGTCTGTCCTCACTCTTTAAAGCACAGTGTTTGCAGTGAGGAAATGTACATTGTCCATGCTGAAGCGATGACAAATCCATCTTTGGCACAGTTCAACTTGCTGTTGAAAACAACTGATTCATTAAATGGGATTTAAAGAAAATGTTTCCAGACAGCACATTTGCAGCAGTACAGGTGAACTATTTATAAATATAGTTAGAAAAGGTAGAGTGATACCGGTTTTTGGAAAAGTTGTTTCTTTTCTTGGTAAATGAAAAAAATAATGTATTTTGTCATTGTCATTAAAGACAATAAATGTATTTCTGGATGACGTTTTTTTTTATTGTTGACTTATTAGTTTTATAGCTATACTACTGACAGCTGTTGAAAACTATGGACAGACTGCTTTTGGACCACTGATGGAGTCATGAAAGAGTAAACAGGTCTGCTATTGTGCAAGTCAGTGGTTAGCTGAGGTTTTTAGCAAAACATTTAAAGATGGAGACCTTATTAGTTTCCTCTTTAAATAAATTTTAATATTTTCTCTATTTTTATAATTTAGATTTCTTGATCTACAAGTGAGTAATAGTTTTAAACAAATCATATTCTTTGCACTAGTATCCAACAGTCACAAGTCATACAGATGTTATCTTGCCAAAATAATGCTGTTGTGTATAAAAAGTGTATGAAGATGTACAGAAAATAGAGCTGTTCACAGTACTTTGACATTGGTGTGTATAAAAAGTGTATGAAGATGTACGGAAAATAGATCAGTTCACAGTACTTTGACACTGGTGTGTATAAAAAGTGTATGAAGATTTACAGAAAATAGAGTAGTTCACAATACTTTGACATTGGTGTGTATAAAAGTGTATGAAGATGTACAGAAAATAGAGCTGTTCACAGTACTTTGACATTGGTGTGTATAAAAAGTGTATGAAGATGTACAGAAAATAGAGCTGTTCACAGTACTTTGACATTGGTGTGTATAAAAAGTGTATGAAGATGTACAGAAAATAGAGTTGTTCACAGTACTTTGACATTAGTGTGTATAAAAAGTGTATGAAGATGTACAGAAAACAGAGCAGTTCACAGTACTTTAATATTCAGAATTGTTTTAACTGTCCTGAAAATAATTTTAGTCATCTCTGAATCTGTGGTTATTATGTTATGGTCATACAATATGAGATTTTTATGACCATAAGAACAGATGTTTTCACAGATCATAAAAAATTGATCTGATTGCATTCTTTTCATGTTGTAAGGTCAGAATTTCCAGGCTATGAAGTTGTAAATGGTTGTTTTTATTGCAGGTCCCACCAGACATACTATATGTTTGGTTTCCTGTTGCTGGTCTTTCTGATTCTCCTCATCACCTGTTCAGAAGTCACCATACTCTTGTGCTACATCCATCTCTGTGCTGAGGTGAGTTCTTAACACTCTTTTAACACTGTGGCAGTAAATGGATACAATATTCATGTATCATTGCTAGTGTAATGATGTGGTGTGTTAGCTGCAGAATGTTCCTACATGGTATCAGTGCTCCTGTCTATCCATTCTTCTGCCCATCCATCCATCCTTATACTTTCCATTGCACTCTTTAGCTTTAAAGCCATTTGAGATTGAGGAAGAAACTTGGTATACTTGTACATCATCATTAGGTGTCACATATCACATTTGATGTCCTTTTCATGGTCAAGGTCACAGCTCAGTATTTTGTATACTTGTACACCATCACCATCACCATCACCACAGTAGGAAGGGGGAGAGGGTCTTATTTTCGAGGTCAAGGTTCTGTAGTTTACACCTTCACCACACTTTCCCATCCTCTCCATGACTTTAAAGCAGTTTGAGATTAAGGGATGAAACTTTGTAAACTTTGCATCAGCACTTAAAGATGAGTTGCATATACCACCTTGGGGATCTGGTAATGGCTGCATATTTCATGTTATCATTGCATTTTTCCATCAATACTATAACTTTAGGGCTATTTGAGATTAACCCTCTAGCTACGACTGCTGCATTTAAGCGTCACCTGTAAATAGCTCCTGAATCACACTGACGCATATATGCAGTGTTGATAAGCTCGGTTTACTACCCCAGTGTCACTTATGTGCATATTGTTCAATCATAACCAATGAGAGGACTATTTACTCAACATTTTGATACAAGCTTGAAAGCTGAGAGGTTAAATTTAGACACACTGGAAGGGCTTTCCTGCAATTTATGAAACACGTGTATTTGAGATAAACAAAGATGGATTCCAATTCAGTTATGAGTGACTTTGAAGGGTTCAATGCAAGCGATATTGAAGAGTTTAATGGATCATTCTTAAAAAATGGATCAGATATTGATGTTAGTCCCATTTCAACACCAGATGTAAGTGATTTTAAATTGGATGAGGAGGAGGACATAGTCCCACTTGCACAATGGAGTGATGACCTCGCCATGTTCAAGATCAGGGATTTTGATTCTCATGTTGATCCAACAATTGAGCTTGGACCACTAAGCAATGAGAAAGATTTTTTTCTCAAGTTTTTTCCTGAATGTCTGGTGGAAAAGCTTGTGAAATAAACAAACAATTATGCCAAGAAAATGAGGGACCAAAAGCAAGACTTGAAACGGTATGAAACCAGCATCATGGAAATGTGGGCATATCTTGGAATATACAAGATATGTATAAGGGAAGGGAGGAGACATGAAGTTTTCATAGGATGCAAACAATGCCAAGTACATTTATGTGTGGATAATGATTGTTTTGAGAAGTACCACTCTCAACTATGTAATTAGAGTGTGGATTTCATTCATGTTTTTATATGTACATATGTAAATATTGGATTTATTTTGTGGTATTCAAAACAGTTTACATGACTGGGATTTCTTGTATGATGGGATGTAGGAGTATATAAAGTGGAAATATATGAATAAAAGACACTATACAAGGTAAGCTGTTTTTTATTTCACAGAAATCCAGCAAAAACTAATGAAATAATGAATATAAATGTAACCATGTTTTTATTGTTAGTTTCTGTAGTCAGCCATGATGGTGCTCTAGTATTCAGACCAGCAACCAGCCTCAGTAGTCTCAGTAACTGATATGATAGCACTCAGCAGTAGTGAAACTGCACAACAGCTGTAGTAGCTAAAGGGTTAAGGGATGAAACATGATGTACTTGTATATCTGCACAAGAAGGTGTGTTGCATACCATATTGAAGTCCTGTCTTCAGGATCAAGGTCACACCAAGTTAATACTTTATGTTTTATTGAGTTGTTCAGGTTTCTTGTGTTTTAGTGTTTTTCTTTTGTACTTATTTCAACTGCCCTTCTAACACACTATTGGCTATATGATGCCAAGGAAATGGGAGCAAAGTACCTTTCTGAAGGAAACACTAAGGTAGCTGACCTGGCCTGGCCTGATGCTGATGGGTATGAAACCATCAAACCACTTGACCTTTGGATTATGAGTCTGATGTTCTACCAGATGAGTTAAAATGGTTTATAGGGCTGTTTGAGGTTGACCAGGATTGCATCTACATGAACAGTTGTGAAAATCACTCTAAAATTGAACATTTTGCATCAAAATTTTGGATTACACAAAAACAATAAGGATTGGATGCAAATTTCTATGAATTGCACCACTTTATTTCCAAGAAATGTAGAAATAACGGTTTTGTTTCTGTACAGTGTTCTTGTGGACAGCCATATTAGTTGGTTGAAATGCAATGGTGTCTGAGGAATTCATAATTTGGTTTAAACAACACTTACATTTCTTTAATGAAACAATTAGATCTCATCACATTTGTGATTTATTCATTCAGTAAGGATATGCAGCCTTCGTTCAGCATTCCTTGCCTACCTTTGCTCTTTCAAACAACTGAAATGGCAATCAATAGAGTCTGATATCTGGATTTATTTTGATAAGGGAAAAATCATTCGAGTGGGTATAGTATAAATAAAGCAATCACACTGTGTGCTGTATGCCATGTGAGCAATATCTTGATCACTTGACCTCCAGTCCCCTGTCGATGCCACTGAAATAAAGAAATACAGCAGTGATTGTTATGGCAGTAAGATGTGGACTCCACCACCATACGTATTGAAGTTGACTTTTTTACATTGTTGGACTGCAATCATGTGCCAGAAGATCTTGATCAATGAATGTTTGTTCCATTGATAAATTTCATGAACAATATAGTATGAAGATTCTTCATTCTTGTGACAGAAAGGTTCAAACATTCAGTACTGTTTCAGAACTTAAGAATGGACATTCTATGATGAAAATGGTTAGGACCTTTTACTGGCTCTAAGTGTTAAAAAAAAGAGAATATAGATTTTCATTTTCATATTTCAACATGGTGAAAAAAGGGATACATTATAGCACTTATTCTTGTTATGATTTCACTTTTAGTTTTTGATGTCCTATTTAGAGGCCTCAACTATGACCAGATTGGCCCCTCCATTTTGAGCTTTATGTGGGGACAGTTCCCAAATTTACTAAATCCCTTTAAGGGATGCAGCTTGGTATGGTTACATGTCATCATTAGTAGGTGTGTTGTGTGCCACATTGTTATTTTTATCTGTATGGTTACATGTCATCATTAGTAGGTGTGTTGTGTGCCACATTGTCATTTTTATCTTTATGGTTAATGTCATCATGTTCTGCTTTTCTTCCACTCTATAATGTTAGAGCCATTTCAGATGAATGGATGAAAGTTGTTATAATTACACTGTTATCATCACTAAAAGGTTTGATGTTTACCATCTTTGGGGGGCCTATCTTAAGGTCAGAGTAACAGTTCAGTAGTTTGAGTTTCATTTATTCTTTTGCTTTCTAAACACAAATGGATTGAAAAGGTAGGGCCCAATTTACCCTTACTAGGTTAAAAAGTAGGGCCCAATTTACCCTTACTAGGTTAAAAAGTAGGGCCCAATTTACCCTTACTAGGTCAAAAAGTAGGGGCCAATTTACCCTTATTTGGTCAAAAAGTAGGGCCCAATTTACCTTTACTAGGTCAAAAAGTAGGGGTCAATTTACCCTTATTTGGTCAAAAAGTAGTGCCCAATTTACCTTTACTAGGTCAAAAAGTAGGGCCCAATTTACCCTTACTAGATCAAAAAGTGGGATCATTTAGAAAGAAGGGGTATCACAGACACAGTGATGCTGCCAGGTTTCATGAATGTGCTAATCATGCAAAACTCACCATCTGTCTACTTTAGTCTTGATCACCAAGGTGTTTATTTCTATGTCTGATGATCTTTTCCATGCATCTGTTACAGTGCCCAGCTGTGCTTGACAAGAAATCCATTCAGCTGTGCTCAAAACTATAGTCATTCATCTGTTTATAATGGATTGCTTTAAATTTGCATCTTCTGGGACTTCTTACTTGTATCAGGATACTTGACATGTCATGGACTGCTTGGTGTTTTGACTCTGTGGTCTTAAACTGGCAGAAAAAAAGCAAAACCAACAAGTTTTGTAAAACTTAACAAATAATTTAATTCTCTAAGTTATAAAATGAACATTTTAGAGGAACTTAACAGTATTATGAATTAAATCCCCCAAAAATCTGAAAAGTTCTATCACAAGTCCCCAAAAAAGGGTGTTCTGAATGAATTCCAGATCTCAAAAGTGGTAATTTATCAATCTTCTTGAATGTGTTGAATTACCAACTGTCTTGATTTATGACAATGACATTGTCCAAAACTCCTTTGAATGAATTCAAATAATTCCAGAATAATATTTTAGTCCAAAGCCAGTGAGCACTTTATAATTCCAATGAATAATCCAACGAATTGTTTCCTCTCAAATTATATCTAAACACAACATTAAATACATCAACAGACTGGTTTTAAAACAAGAACATTTGAAAATAGGATTGAATTAATTGTCCACATCTTCCTTGTCCTTTTACATGCCCTACAGCTCTATGTTCCAATATTGTCCTACTCAGTCTATATTACAATACCTCCCATGTGAGATATTTCACAATACAAATCTATGTTGCAACAGAACCCACCTGACTTAGTCATCCAGTGGAAAATTACCCCAAACTTGTAAACAGGTTTATTATTAAGATTGATTTTAAAACTTCACAGTACCTATTTATAGCACATTGCAATCTACAGTCATGCACCAAATGTAATGACACAATATAGATATATATAAAATTGGACAATTGGATTAAGATACTTAACATGTCATGGATGGCTTGGAGACTACCATATTTCATGTAAGTTTTTATACGTGAAAAATAATGATTAATTTCAGAGTAAGAAAAATTATATGTAAAAAAATAATTATTTTGTGGTACTGACCATGTATGAAAAATAAAGGGATCTTACCCAAACAAGGTCTACGGAACACACTATACTTGACAACCTAACAGTTCTAACATACAAAATAAACATACAAATTTTGCCTCATTCTGCTCTCAGCTCAAGAATCCAATTACCATAAGAATAAAAGTACTTGAAACAACTTGTTATTAATGACTGAGAGAGAGAGAGAGAGAGAAATGGCTGAAACAAGAATGTCACAGTGTGCAAGCTCATCTGCATTTAGAATTTAGAGCACACACTTTGTAGTCGTTACTGTGTGTTATGTTGACAAAATGATTAAGATAGTCTAAACATGTATTAGTTATCGGTATTAGTTATCGGTATATTTGTATGCAATGATATGAGCCCACAATGTCCAGAAACCTTTCTGCAACAGTTACCTCTATCAAATTGCAATAAACAATAAAAGAACTTTAAAAAATGGCTTTTAGTTTAATGTGTTTGTGTGTGTGAGAGAGAGAGAGAGAGAGAGAGAGAGAGAGAGAGAGAGAGAGAAATATGAAACAGTGTTATATCAGTGTGCAAGACTATATTTATTCCAGGTGGTTTTTATTTTTAGCTTCTGGAAAGAGAGAGAAAAGAGAGGCTACAGGTCAATTGTAATCTGTATTTTCAGTTCCCTGTCTCATTGTGATCTTCTTCACATACTCGGACAATACTGTATTCCATTATCAATTAACACCTCTAAATGAATGATTCATTCTTGTTTTAATTACAATGCATTGTCACAATAACCACATGGCTGTGCAATGTTATTTACATACTAATTAAATATGCATAGAGCTTTGGTCAGGTTATCCAGTTGAAACCGGATAGAGGGCTAGATTTGAGAGAAGAAGTCAAATCAGCAAGGCTACCAATAGAGAAATGAGGCTATATTTAGGGGAATGAAAATCTGGCAATGTGCTGTCAATGCCATTGTCCATACAGATGTTGTAAGGACAAGCGATCATTCGCATAACTTGTTATTCATACTAGACAATAAATATAACAATAATGGGGTGTATCATAGAATAGATTTGCAATAAAATCTTAATTATATCCAAGTAGAAACAGGACAAGCTCTTGACAGATAGTATATATACGAATCAATTTAACAGAGTCAGTGACTTTCAAATTTATGATAGAAAATGACCAGGTTTTAATATTATATGTTTGTATGACTATAATGAAACAATACGACTAGCTGACCAATTGTCTATGGTCTTCACTTTAACATGTACTGAGATATAATTTTTGTTTGAGAAGAAAACATCAAAGGGCTTCTGAGCTCATTTGAAAATGCATGTGGTGTTTTGTTACGGTGATGGACTTAACTGAAGAGAACTAATTGAATATTATATTTATTGATATGTTCTGTAAAGGTCTTTGTACAGTTGTTAAAAAACACCAGTAGATTATAAGTGGCAGCAACTTACTCATAAGAGAGTTTAATCATCAATCATTGTATTTTCTCACCAGTAAAGAACAAAAAATAAGGGTATATCAATGAATGAGAGTAGATTAACAGAAGAATTGACATTTCAATGAGAGATTGTTATTTCTGTACAATAAACGGTGATTATTTCTTTATTTCTTGATCTCCCATTTCATTAATCACTGTCATATGCGAAGTTAAAAAATAGGTTGTGTCAGTTTTATTTGAAGCAACAAATTGTTATGTTTTTCATTTGATACTATATGAAACATTTTCAGCAAAAATGTATTCATAGTTTGATATATCTGTATCATACATCTGTATTTTTTCAAAACCATTTGAAATGTGAACTTCTTGAGTCAAATAAAGAAAACATCAGAATATGTGGTTAAAAGGTAATAAAAGAAAGAAATAAATTATTAAATGGGGATTTTTTTAATTTCTTAATCTCCTGTTCCATTATTTGATATCTCAGTTACAAATTTACAGGAAGTTATCAATATCTGATAGGTTTAAATTGAGGCAACAAATAGTTGTTTTTTATTTTGGATTATATCAAACATATGCTCAGAAATAAAAATACATTGGTAGCTTGATGTATCTGTATCATACATCTGTATTTCTTAAAAGCCGTTTAAAACATGAACTTCTCGATTCAAGTAAAAAAGTAATAAATAAAAAGATAAGTGACATTTCTGTGTGATTATAAATGGTGAGTCTTTTATTTCTTAATCACTTGTTTCATTAGAATACTGAATACATGGAAGGGAATGAAAAAAACAGTACATTTTCAGGTATTATGGGTAAGAGTTATTCCACCTATAATTCCACCTCCCCATTTTTTTTAACTTGCAGGCGAATTTCCACCTCCATCTCCAGCTAATTCATGGCAGCATCATTCAAACACATTACCCATTTTTGTTAGCTTTACTGGTCATAGGCCCAAAAAGCTTATGATAGTCCATTAGCACAAGCTTGCCATCTAAACTCTTCCTAACTAACCAGAGTATTGCCATGAAACCACACACACACACACACACACACAAAATGGTGCTACTGAGTCATACAGTCTGACAGCACAGCATCTCCTCCCCCAGAATGGATGAACATATGAATATGGGACTTTCACTTTAATATAAAGATTTCCTGAATAGATGGGCATATCAACATGGCGCTTAAGACATTGTGTGATGTCTGGTTGGTCCTTAACTAAACTATTTCTGCTTGGACTTCCTATTTGACTGCCACAGTGACCATCTTGAAAATCTTATTATTGCTACTTCTCCTGAATGGATGCTTATATTAACATGGGGGTTTCTCTAAAGGACTGTTTATGATGTCTACTTGGTCTTAAATGAAAATGGAGCCAATCTGATATATAGTATGGTCACCACAGCAGCCATCTTAAAAGTTTTGTTGTTGCTACTCCTACTAAATGGTAAGTCATATCAAAATGGGGTTTTCACCAGAAGTATAATTGTGACATCTAGTTGATCCTGAATGAAAATGGTGCCAATCTGACCAAAATTGTGGCTTCCACAGTGAACATACTGAAAACCTTGTCTCTAATTCTCCTAAATTAATTTCATATCAACATGGTGTTTAACCAAAATTTTTCTGATGGTATATAGTTTGTCCTTAGTAAAAATGGTACAGATATTACACCCAAAACAACACCATAGTGGTTAATTTGATAATCTTACCACTTATGATTATCAGAGATCATTGAAACAATCAGAAGTTTAAAAGAAGAAATGGCTTCATCTTGAATTACAAGAATCTCCTTTTTGGAAAGCAGAGCATGAGTCTTTTCAAGGGACTATTGTTTCTTCATCCCAGATAGTATGCACATTATTACAAGATGACATATTTATCCTTTACAATTAAAATGATTTGTATGCACAGTTACATTTGTTTTGTTACAGTTATACTTGTTATTAATGATGCATATTATGTTTTTCACTGCATGAGGAATTTGTTAATTCAGGTTGGAACTTGGATGTCATGAGAGTCTCAAAGTCATCCATTCCATTTGGTTAGGGCTCTAATTGAACCTTGAAAATGGCTGTTTCATCCAGGAAGATCCTGGAATACACCTGCAAATTTTGGTTGAAAATGTTTGGGATTCCTGTTTTTCTCTTGCATGAATACACAGTGAATCATAGATATACCAGTGATTTTGGACCAAACTTTGTATTTAGTTGCATTCCAATGAACAAGATGAATGTTAACACTTTGGCTTGGATGTTAACATCAAAGGTCTTGACTCGGGTTTTCCCTATAATGGCTTTTGAGCATAACACATATATGAATGGATTTTTATCAAACCCAGTTTATAAATATATTTAAAGAATACCTTGAATAATGCCACTTAAATAGTTTTTTAAATAAAAAAGTATTAGTAATATATTTGACCAAACTTTGCATTTGGCTGTATCTTGACACTGTCTTAAATATGTTCAGTGATTTTCTATCCTTAATATCAGGCTTAAGGTCAAAGGTCATGACAGACTTATTTTGTATGGCACTTGTGAAAAGGTTTTATCAGATATGTAAGAACATATTTTCATAGCCATACATGTATTTGGTATGATGAAGTTACTCAAGAAATGTACTTATTTTAGATTCCTTGAAAGTCTTTTGGCCCATAGAGCATCACTCCCATCGAGGGCCTTTTGTTTGCATATGCTGCTGAAGTACATATGTATGTGAAACCCCTGGAAGGAATAAAATTCCTGAAGCTGTCTAATTCTAATCTTACTTGTTTTGTTTATGAAATTAGATTTTAAGGGTAGGAATATTTTTTGTTAATTTATCACAAATGAGATGTAAAGATATTAATACACAAAACTGGTCTGCAGAGGTTAACAGTATGGACAGGATGAAAAGGTCCATGAGGTGTGAAAACAGCACTTATATTTGAGGCAATGGACAGTTGATTGTCATGTGCCTTGACTACATACTATATTCTAGGCAATTAGCAGTTGATTGCGATGTGCCTTGGCTACATACTATATTCTAGGCAATTGGCAGTTGATTGCCATGTGCCTTGACTACATTCTAGGCAATGGACAGTTGATTGCCATGTGCCTTGACTGCATAATATATTCTAGGCAATCACAGTTGATTGCCATGTGCCTTGACTACATAATATATTCTAGGCAATTGGCAGTTGATTACCATGTGCCTTGACTACATTCTAGGCAATGGACAGTTGATTGCCATGTGCCTTGACTCTTTTCTTGGCAATGGAAAGTTGATTGTCATGTGCCTTAGCTGGCAATTGTATTCACAATAGTAGGGCAGAGGGGAATTTAGGTTGTAATTACATTCATCAGCTTCCATTTAATCTGTGCTAGATCAATAATTAATTTGTCTGCATAATGTTTTGCCAAAACCCACCTTTTTGAAATAGCTTGTAACCTGAAACAGTGAGAATTGATCACAGAAATTGTAATTGATTTATTAAAAGTGATTAATGCTCAACCAAATTGGTAAATACATGTAGAAACAACACTAGCTCTGGCTGCTCATTTTTGTTTTACTGTTACAGGACTACAACTGGTGGTGGAAATCTTTCCTGACCAGTGGATTCACTGCAGTGTATTTGTTCATTTACTGCATCCATTACTACATATCCAAACTGGAACTTCAGGGAGGGGCCAGCACTTTCCTATACTTTGGATACATGTTGATTGTAACCTTCTTGTTTTTCTTACTCACAGGTAGGCCTTGAGCAAATTTATTTTGTGATAAAAGATTTACTTTTGTGTAATAAACACCAAATTGCAAAGAGCATAGACTCATGATTTGCTACTTCATTTAGATCAGTAAATTGTTCTTTGCTGTGTTTGTTTATTTTTAAAGATTTCTGGTTGTGGTTTAGAACAATATTACAAACCATAATTCACTGGAAGACAGTCCAGCCCATAACAGTTAGGATTTGGGGCAGCTTGCAACAAATGAAAATATATGGACTGACATATGTTTCCCATAGGCAGGTAAAATCTTTCTCCTATTGATCCTTTGCACTGAATCTTACAAAACATCATCATTATCATTCTATCCACTTGTGCCTAATATGTGACACAGAGCAGAAATCATCACATGACATCTTCTGTCCTGGACCACAGCAGTCATCTCTAGTGTTTCAAAACCTAGTTTTTACCATTCTCAAAAACATTCTTCTCAGGGAACTTTTTTTTGTCCTATGATTCTCCTCCTAACAGGTGGGTTCAATTTAAGTGCTGTTTTTGGTAATCTTTCTGGTGCCAATCTCAACATATGGTCCAGTTAGGTCCATCTCTTCTTTCTGATGACTATCAAATTAATTCCTGTTGGCATTCCTCTCTTATTTTGCACTCTTTTCCTCTTATCTTTCAGCTAAATAAGATGCTCCTCTTATCTTTCTGAGACATTTGCTGTCAAAATAGTTAAGGTTATTTTCTATTATGTGTGTGCAACTCCAGCTTTCCAATCCATACAACAGTACTGAGATAATATTTGAGTTAGCTTCATGTTCCACGACAAGTGTTTTATCTTCATATCGTGTTCAATTTGTTGAAGGAAGCCATTGCTTTGGCAATCCTGGTTCATTTCTCTGTCATAAGACCCCCATCTTTTGTCATCTTGCACCCTAGGTAGGTGAACTTGTTGATCTCTTCTTCTGAATTGCACACCAATGCTGCTGATTGAGTCAAACTTATGTGTTTCAAGTACCTTCATCTTTGTTGCACTCATCTTCAACCCAATTTGCTCAGCCCTTTTATTTTAGTTTGTCTGTTTTACTTTGCAACTTCTCATAATTATGCAGTACTTAATAGTGCTAAATTGTCTGCAGATCTAAGGTCTTCATGTAACCTTGTTGTCTACCCATGATAGTCCAGCTGGTATAACTGATGTGCAGTGGGGGATGACTTGCTGATCTTTATCGTATTGCTTTCGTCGTAACTTATCGTCGTTAAAGTTTTATACGTCTGAGAACTTTTAGTTCATTTTCTGCATGTGTTGCTTCAATTTTAATTGCTTTTAAATATTCAGAAAATTTGTATTCATATAGCTACACATAATGAATATTCTTTAATATGTATGTTTGTATATACATGTGCTTGCTTTATATTAACAACATTGCTGAATGTATAAAATCTGAATTGGAAGTAGTAAATAATAGCTTTATACATCACTTATTTTATTATTAGGAGCATTGCTTAGTATGCAGAAATTTGGAGTCATTGTGATGAAATATGCCCAATTTTAAGAATAATATATATAATTTGCAAGATATATTTTCTGAATGAATAACAATCTACAATGAATATGTTGGGAAATGCTTACAGGTTGCAACACTAAGAAATCAAATACAAATTAAAGAAGCCTCATCAACTGAGGTTAATATTTTAATTTTATTGTTTAATTCAGTTTCAAAGAAATCATCATAAATGTGATATGCCCATTTCTTTTAATATGTTGTTGTTGTTGTTGTGGGGCTTAACGCCATTTTTCAGCACATGATAGGCTATACATGGCAGCCAGTATTAATGGTGGAGGAAGAAACCGGGAAATCTGCGGAAAGAACCACCGACCCACGAGAAGCTACTGGCAAGCTTTCTCACATATCCACATTCGCCGAATCTTAGACTCGAACCAACGCAGACAGAGGTGAGATGGCAGTGATCCGTAACGGACAGCACTTTAGACCACTCGGCCACTCGGGGCCCCTCATTTAATATGGAAAGAGTCATCTGTCATGTTGATACAGTGTGTGCATTCAAAATATAATTAATGCTTAATCATTGGCTAAGTTGAATTGTGTTGATGACTGTTGAGAACTTAATCATTGACTAAGTTGAATTGTGTTGATGACTGTTGAGAACTTAATCATTGACTAAGTTGAATTGTGTTGATGACTGTTGAGAACTTAATCATTGACTAAGTTGAATTATGTTGATGACTGTTGAGAACTTAATGGACCTTTGGCATTAAGACAAAACATCAGAGTAACATCTGCAACATGCATGTGTAGGGTCAACCTAATTCCTTGTGAAAATAACATGCATGTGTAGGGTCAACCTAATTCCTTGTGAAAATAACATGCATGTGTAGCGTCAACCTAATTCCTTGTGAAAATAACATGCATGTGTAGGGTCAACCTAATTCCTTGTGAAAATAACATGCATGTGTAGGGTCAACCTAATTTCTTGTGAAAATAACATGCATGTGTAGGGTCAACCTAATTTCTTGTGAAAATAACATGCATGTGTAGGGTCAACCTAATTTCTTGTGAAAATAACATGCATGTGTAGGGTCAACCTAATTTCTTGTGAAAATAACATGCATGTGTAGGGTCAACCTAATTCCTTGTGAAAATAACATGCATGTGTAGGGTCAACCTAATTCCTTGTAAAAATAACATGCATGTGTAGGGTCAACCTAATTCCTTGTGAAAATAACATGCATGTGTAGGGTCAACCTAATTTCTTGTGAAAATAACATGCATGTGTAGGGTCAACCTAATTTCTTGTGAAAATAACATGCATGTGTAGGGTCAACCTAATTCCTTGTGAAAATAACATGCATGTGTAGGGTCAACCTAATTTCTTGTGAAAATCACACACCATAGACAACTGCATTAATTTTTCTTCAAAATTTGCAGTGATGCATTTGAAAATAACTTGTAAACTCTAACAATACACAAATGTTTCTATCCATTCTCTTTTTCTTTTCTTGTTCTTTTGATCTGGATGTAATGTTTAGAGATGGTGCAACAGCTATGATTCAGCTCTTTTTTGAGCACAAAAATTTAGATTTGTATTCAATACATGTACATGTAATGTCAATACAGAATTGAATTGTGACATCTAAAATTACTCTCTTGGAGAATTAAATCAGTGGCAAAATTTTTTTGTTCCATTTATGGGAAAATTTTGTGACAAATTGTCGAAAGGGGCTACCCTGGGAATTTGTCACCACTTCTCCTCGCACATTAGTTGGAAACTTTTATTATTGAAACTTTGTAGGCTAGATATGTGATTTGTGTAGATGCACAATAAGGTTTTTATTATGACCTTTGGTCCATTTTGGTGAGAACTGAAAAATGCTTAGATGGGGTATTAAACTTTGTAGGTTTGATATGTGGTTTCTTAGCTGAACTTTCTGATAGACCAGAAGCATTATGGGATGGTCCTTCATTTATCATCCATCCATCTGTCATCTGTTGGTTATCTGTCATATCTCCATCCATTGATACAAATTGGTAATTGTCACTCCTTCTAAACTACTTGGATGGGGACCGCTCCAGTGACTTAGTGGTTAGAGCATCCACCTCAGATGTGGGAAGTTGTAAAAATGGTACTAACAGCTGCTTCAATAGGCGCTCAGCATGAAGAGTTCAGTGTTAGGACTGGTAGGCCTGGAGTCAGGATAATGTGACAGGATGGGACATCATGCTACATGTCTTCAGCATGATGCCTCAGTGCTAGACATTACTATAAACTGACACACTGCAGACATCGTAGCGATATGACTTAAAGTTACATTAAAAATCCAATTCACACACACACACTACTTTGATGATTGCCATGAAACTTTTCTCACATGTTCAACCCATGTTCTAGTTGGTCACAGATAAAAATGGTGCTGCTAAGACCATATGGCCACCACATCTTGAAAATTATGCTATTGCGACTCCATCTGAATGAATGTTCACATCAACATGGGTTTTTCACTGAAAGACTTCCTCTGTTACCAATTTGCCTTGGATAAAAAATGGTACCAGTCTTACATCTAATATGGCAGCCATCTGGAAAATTTCGATTAATGTTACTTCCTGAATGGAAAGTTATATTGACATAGGCTTTCACCTAAAAATATTTTATGATGTCTAGTCTGTTCTGAATGAAAATGGAACTTATCTAATGTCCAATATGGCCATTTTTAAAGCTTGTTATTGCTACTCCTCCTGAATGGCTGGTAATATTATGATGTGGTTTTGCTAAAAGACTTCTTATGATGTCTAGTTTGTGCTAAATGAAAATGGTGCCATTTTGATGTCCATTATGACTGCAATGGCAGCCATCCTGAAAATCATGCTATTGCTTCTCCTCCTGAACAGAAAGTTATGTTTTCATTTGATTTTCACAAGAGGACTTCCTATGATGTGTAGTTGGTTCTAAATGAAACTGGTAATGGTCTGATGTTTAATATGGCTGCCACAGCGGACACCTTGAAGATCTAGCTACTCCTCCTGAATGGATATTAAGATTAACAAGGGGTTTTCACTGAAAGACTTCTCATATATGTCATACTGACATGGAGTTTTTACCAGAGGACTTGTTGTGTCTGGTTGTTCATAAATGAAAATGGTGCCAGACTGACCTCCAATATGGTCACCACAATGATCATCTGGAAAACCATATTGTGGCTATTTTTTCTTTATATTCATTACCCAGTCATAATACCTTAGGAGAATTACTACTACCTCACAAATCTTGCCCTCTCAGAGAGAACCTTTAGGTGTCGCTCTACAGTTTCATATTTTGCATAGGGTTAGAATTTTAAAGAAAAAGAATTCCCCCGGGTTTCCTCACTAGTTATACCGGTTATTTAAAAAAGACCTTGTATATCTTAGGTATTGTTCAAAGAACCTTTAATTCCCTTTATTTTGGTGTATGATTGATGGGTGTAATGTGGGTTATAGAGTATACACCTTGGCCTTACTCCAGATGTGCACCTTTCAAAAAAATGCTAGATCCACTTGGTCATTTTCACTTCCTGAACTTCAGAGGTAAATTGTAAAAAAAAGAGCCGATAACTTTTTTACATTTTATATATTTGGTACTTCATTCATTGCACTTTCAGAAGCTGGTATTGTCTAGTCTGGCAAAATTCATTTTCCCTATTTTAATAGATGCTAAGGATAGTGTACTTTAGACAAATTCAGGCTGATTTTTGGAGCACAAGGGAGCAGTCATTTTAGTTAGCAGTGTGCTAAGATCATTTACAACTTCCAAAAGTACAATATCCTACGAAATGTTGGCCACATTACATCAAAGTAGCATAGAGGTATGCTAACATTCTCTCCATTGTGCATGTTTTAAATGCAAACAACTTCACCTTACATACGTCACTCTCTCAAAAGTACGTAATAACTGGTGAGCACCCCCTTAGCTAAAAAGAGCTAAAGATTATCTGCCCATCTAGGTGGCGGTCAGGCAGAAGTGATCTCCCCTTGGAGTAGGGCTTGGGGGCAAAATACTTGAATATCTCAGTTACTACTTCTGTTCATGCAGAGAAGCATGCTCTCACCATCAGAGAATCCAGAATCAATGCTGATTCAAGTTCGAGGAGTTCTCTCTTCACAAGGAATGTACACTCCATCTACATTTTGAACTTGTCTTTCTTTCTATGATCGACAAAGTTCTGCCTTTACAATTTTAACCACACTGTGGTTTTTACAATTTAGTTGTATATAGTTAGGTACTTATATGGGTAGCCTATGTGACTTCACAACTATGTTCAGGCTGTAATTTTAATTATGTTAATGAACAAGTCCCTGAGACCTAAAGAAAACTCTTAATATATGAATAATTCCACAACTGGCTACATACAGGTGAGTTTTCTCTGCTAATACATTTATTGTCTGGATGCCACGCTTCATTGCATTTACCAGTATGTGTCATCCTTGAACCTCTCACA
This sequence comes from Megalonaias nervosa, assembly GCA_016617855.1. Taxonomy (NCBI): domain Eukaryota; kingdom Metazoa; phylum Mollusca; class Bivalvia; order Unionida; family Unionidae; genus Megalonaias; species Megalonaias nervosa. The sequence goes on from JAECUM010012959.1 coordinate 33,440, forward strand.
GGTAGTATCATGGTGACTTAAATTCATCTGTTATTTTCCAAGTAACACCATAAGGCATGGCTCTGCACCATCTTTGTGTTCAACAACAAGAGACTGGTGCAGAGCTTCAACAGTTTTATACATTCTGCTCTATTTGTCTTACAGATTAGACCATGGGCAAACCACAGAAATTGACGGACTAAGGACAAAGACACTACAAGCCTATATGCTGACATGTTTTCAGTTGGGTAATTTTTGTCAGATGAGGGAGATAAATCAAACAAGGGCCCTCCAGTTACATAACACAGGAAATATACATGATCAGAAACAGCCCCAGCACCCATGTCACTGCCACAGGACTCCTCATTGCTGGAGATACATTTAGGCCTTGTCTCCTCAGAGTGCCATTCAAGAGTTCTTGATGATAAACAGTGAACAGACGTATCCTTTTGCTCTACAGATACACAGACTGGTCACATTTAACATCCATAGCCCATCCCAACATTATGATTCAAACAACATCCTCCCTACTAACATGGTCTATTTCTGTTTTGACCAGCCTATGCCTGCTAAAAAAGATATTCAGGGACAAGACCTCAACACAATAACTTCCTGGAAATCAATGTGTCATCCAGTCTGCTGAACTCGGTGTATACAGGCAGTTGTGGAGACCAATCATACCCACATATGGCCTCACTGCACTCTCCATTATGGTCTTATTGCACTCTTCATTTATGATGCTGAGCCTAGTACCTGCCACCTCTCAATCCTCTCAGCTCTTGGTACAGTAGAAGGGACTCTTTAATCAGTGACCGATTGGAAATCACCATTTCCAGGGCACTCCAAGAGTTTTGTCAGCAGCAGACCTGGACACTCTTTGCCAGCTCCTTCAATCAAGCACAGCTTCATGTCATGCAAGCAAAGATGATGATGTTTGCTCTCAGGCTCCTTCTTCACTTTTTGATTTTACTATGTTGCAAGAACACTCAGCCTTCCGAGCTTTCATTGAAGAAGTTCTTCCACCTGTTGCCTCTGGATTTCTGCCCTTCTCCTCCTACCTTATCAACGACCTTGACCAGAGCTCCAGCATCTGTTGATATTATCACAAAAAAGGGAGAATCCAACTTCACATTACTTCTGCAGTCTGGCAGATTCAAAGACATTTTGAACTGTTTGACATCACACAAAATGCCTTCCAGGAGGTTATCATTGGCAGTTCTACTGTTCCTTCCATTTGGAAATCCCAATAGCTGACTGACATCGCAGCTTTAAGGATGACAAAACCATACCCCATTTGTATGGATTGAACATCTTTCAATGACACTCACCAATTGTAGAAACCCATGGGCTCTATGTTGAACTTAGTACTGATGGCTGTCTTCTAACAGATGGAACACAGATCATCACCTCTGACTCTGAATTCCATGGTACACATATGGGAGTCAGTCTCTAGAATGGTCCAGGTCTTGAAAAGAGCTGCTCATCATACTTTACTCAATGCCATCACAACAGTTGAAAATTTACAGTTGGCAGAACAAGATGCACTGCTCTCCACCTTCCTTAAGGATCATCATGAGGCCAAGCTACAATCACAGCGGTTATCCTCTAATGTACTTTTTAATGGCCAGATTGACAAAGTATGCAAAAAAGCCACTTAGGAGACAAATTTTCCCTCTCAACTGCAAAGCTGAAACAGGAATGAACAAAGGGACACGACTCAAATACAAACCTCTGACCATTTGTCCTGTCATAGTTACTCATGTTGAAAATGGCAGTTCTTGCGAACCAAAGTGGAAAAATGACAGAGAAGTAGTGATGACTTAAACATCATCTTGACCATGACAATCTTTGGACCCAACAAGTGGTTTCAAAGGGCTCACTTTCAAAACACCTCTGTACAGGGTCCCATCAGCTTCCAACATTCCAACATTCAATGTCACCTCCTTGCGGCAAGAAATAAATGACCTTCAGAAAAGGGCAGCAGAAATCATTTGAAATAATTAATTCACTGGGATTTTATTCTAGACTTTTCTTGGCCCCAAAGGCAAATGGCACTCTGTGTCCTGACATTGACTTATGTGCCCTAAATCATTTCATTCATGCTCCTTGATTCTCAATGGAAACATTGATAATGCATTTTGAATGCCTCATAAGAGGGAGACTTTGCAATTAGCGTGGACTTAAAAGATGTGTATCTTCATGTCACTATTCACAAGGCTTCCAAGAAGTTCCTGTGATTTGCCTAAAATGACATCACTTATCAATTCCAAACACTCCCATTTGGACTCGGCATCAGTTCCTAGAACACAATGTAATAACCCTTGTTACACTGCTTACAGCCTGGGTTTCCTCATCAACAAGGACAAATCCGACCTATTACCAGCTCAACAACTTGTTCATCTATGTATGGAATTCAAGACACAGGTAAACAGAGTACATCTCCCTCTGGAATGGGTATTGAAAATCAGGACCATGGTGGATTCATTACTCTCGAGGTAATCTCTCACTACATGGGAATTCTTTCACTTTCTAGGCTTGCTCAACATGACAGTGGAGCTCATCATCTTAGGTCGCCATGATATGCACCCATTACAACTGATTCCTATATCCTGATGAGAGGCCAAAAGTTTGCCCACTGGATCTACCTCTTCCAATTTGCACAAATATGAAGTACAGAGCTGGTGAGGGGGGGACACCTACAACTGTGTGGAATACTAAGCTCCCAACCTTCGTCATATCAGTCCCAGATTCCAAAGCTTGGGCAGTCCTTGCACTATCCATAGATTGGAACAGCCTGGATGCATACACCTACCCTCCAACACCTCTGATTCCAAAGGTGATACAAAAGCAAGAGAATTAGAGTTGCCTCTTCCACATTGCATTACTGGGGGGGGGGGGAGGAGGGTTGTGGATCAATGAAAATGTTAAACTCACAACAGATATTCCATCAAAAAAAGAGAATTTTCCTCATCTACTCAAACAACCATGGCTGCAGTTGTTTCACACCTAATCCAGACCTACTGAACTGGCCAGTCTGGATCATATTAAACAGGCCCTCAGAAATAAACAGTTCTCTCAACTAGGCATGGAGAGAATTGCTCAGGCAAGAAGGCCCTCCACTTTGAAAGAGTACAAAGGCCAATGGAAAATTTTTACACAGTGGTGTACACAACAATACATAATACCACTATAGCCATCTATACCTGAAATAGTTAACTTCCTCCTTGGCTCTTAGACAAGAAAAAATATATGCTTATATTTACCTCTCAAACAAGGACAAGATGATATAATCCCACAGACCTGTATGTCGAGGACTAAGTGGGTTATTTGCTCTGCATGTCAAAAATTAACTCCAACTCAGATGAATTTGTTACACATTTTTGCTCACAAGGTTAGAGCATTTGTCAGAAGCATTGTGTTTGACTGGAACTGTTCTCTGATATTATCCATGCTATGGGATGGAGATCTGAGTCCACATTCTCCAGCTTTTACCACAGTGGTCTTTCATCCCAAAGGACTCAACATTATCTGGTGGGACCTATAGCCATGGTGCAACAGGTCACCTGTCCAGGTCATTTGACAGCTTTATAAGATGTTGGCTTCATGATTTCTGGATTTGCAGGAGGAAAAATGTTTCCTTTAGGAAACTGTTCCCCGTTATGGAGTCTTCTACAGTCGAGTCACCTGGAAACTATTTCACATACCTTAGGGGACTCAAGATGGTATCTCCGGGTAAGGGCATGTACCTCGTTCCACCTCTTACTTATTTTGCTAAGGTATTATGATTGGGTAACGTATTTAAAGAAGAACGAAATATTTTCTAGTAAAATATGTTTCTTCGCAAATACTTACTCAATCATAATACACATACACCCTCCCAGCCTCCCCGCAGTTACAATCATATAGAGAGCATGCCTTATGCTCCAACAGTAAGTGAGATATTCATGGGTTTTGTTGCTGTGCCCTATATCAAGGGCCAGATCAATTCTAGCTCTTTTTAGCTAAAAGTTTATCTCGGAGGGCTGGATTTGCAAGGTAGTAGTAGTTCTCATAAGGTATTATGATTGGGTAAGTATTCACAAAGAAACAGTTTTACTAAAAAATATTAGTTTCTCCATGATGACTGGTCACATTGGCACTACCAGAAGACTTCTTATGATGTATTATTTGTTCTAAATGGAAATGGAGCAAATCAGCTGGCATCCTATTCAGCTGCCATGGCAGTCATGTCAGCACAGGGTTGACACAAGAAGAAATTGATGAACAGGGCTATTATCATTGTCCTTATGTGTCAGTTTGTCCATATGCTTATCCATCTGTCCATTTTTTTTCTGTACATCAATGACAAAATTTGTCATTGCTTCTTCTCCCACACTATTTAGAGGAATTTTTATTGAAACAGTATAAGCTATATATGTCATTATTGTAGCAGCACATTAATATGTAACATCTTCTTCTGGTTTGATTTTGATGACATTTTTTTAAACATGTTCAAAAAAGGGGAACATTTTGAGTATTCAGCTCCTTTATTTGGTATTCATGCAACCCTATGTAATATTACTAATGGAAATTTGAAGATGTGTACAAAACTTACCTATGATTGCTCCAGATGCCTCAATAAAGGACCAATGTATGTTGTTTGCAATATAAGAAAACCATGTTATTAAGAACATGCCTCATGTATGGGAATATGCTAGTCTGTGACTGCATGTACATCTAGTTGGTTTTGTTGTATGAATAATCCTGAATAATATTGAAATTATTATTTGATTCAAATATTCAATGATAAAATCTCAATAAGGCTTGTGTTCTTTAAATAAAGTGTATTGTACTGACATGTGTTGACAACAACTTAATGGGCTAGCCTTGACTGGATGTGACAGTGGTATAATGACATACTGTGCTGGCCTTGACTAGACATGACAATAACTTAATGACCATTTGTGCTGGTCTTGATTGGATGTGACAATGACCTACTGTGCTGGCAGATCAGGATCTATGCTGTTCATGTCAAATTAGAAGGAGGAAAACCTTTCCAGATTAGCTAATGATGAAAACTCTGATTTTAAGGCCTGGATCTATGCATTATGCATGTTGGTGTACATTATACAAAAATATAGATAGAATGAAATATGTTGTAGTTGCGATGTGGAATTTGTAGAAGAGTCAGAATAAATTGCTGCATTATAAACTCAAATCATTCATAAAGTTTTGAACTCTTTTACTTAAAATAGTATTGTTATTGTGTGTGTATGTGAGTACCCACAAAGTGTAATAAGATTTTTATCTTAAAATCTCAGCAGAAGAAATCTCCCAGAAATTTGGAATAACTCAGTCTAGCTCCTTCAATTTACTTCTTACAGAATAATAAATTTCTTATGCTAAGATTTTTCCTAATGATGTTGTTCTTAGGTATGTAGAGGATAGAGTTCTACTTTGAAAAATAGTATTACTTCTTAACGATAATTCCAAAACAACAAAGACTTTTTTCATAGACAATCTTCAAATTCTGCTACCATAAGTAACACAATAGCTATGATGTAGTAAGCAGCAACACCATAGCTATGATGCAGTAAACAGTAACACCATAGTTATGATGTAGTAAACACTTACACCATAGCTATGATGAAGTAAACAGTAACACCATTAGCTATGATGTAACAAACAGTAACACCATAGCTATGACTGATGCAGTAAACAGTAGCAGAGTTGAGTGAGCTGAATGTAATAAATGTGTACACACCATAGTGTAATAAATGTGTATACACCATAGTGTTAATTCATTTATTTTCATGGGTATCAACTTTCATGATTCTGCACAAATTCCATTTTGATTTATGTTTAAATTTGTACATTACTGAAGGAGGTCCTATCACAGAGTCTTTAAATTTGAGGTGTTTAGCAACTGATGAAAATTGTGATGAGTGATAGAGTCTTGACCTCATTATTTACTTTTTTACATGTAGGTACTGTTGGATTCTTCTCCTGCTACTTGTCTGTAATCACAATATGCAAAGTAGAATAATGGAGAATGGACAGCATGGACATGGGGCTTCAGGCTGATAGGATGGACAAGGGGCTTCAGGATGACAGGATGGATAAAGGGTTACAGGATGACTGCATGCTCTACACTGATGAGAAAGAATATTTATTAGTATTTTGAACTTAGGCTTTCTACAACAAAAAATATCGTTTATTAGTATTGAGATGTATGAGGCAAGAATTTATATGTAATTTGCAGAATGGTTAAATTGCTTAATTCATTTGAAAGTATCTAACATTAACGCAGGACACAAGTTTAGTTTTTCTGCCTGTTAGTTCTTGTTAAGAACACTGTTTACTAGGGTGGCACAAGAATTTTATGAGTAGTTGCTAAATTTTTTCTTAAAAAAATATTTGCATATTTCATTATTGGTGTTCAAGGAAAGGGTTAAACTATTTAGTTTTTAGTTCCATATCTTGATCTCTTTTCACTTTACTGATCATCCTTTACCTGCTTGTGATCTCTTTTAACTTTATTGATCATCTGTTACCTGCTAGTGATCTATAATAACTTTATTGATCATCTGTTACCTGCTAGTGATCTCTTTTAACTTTATTGATCATCTGTTACCTGTTAGTGATTTTTGCTCTACTGGTCGTAGCAGTGAAAACATTAAGTATGATATTAAAGTTTTAGCTCACCTTTACAGGTAGATGTAAGCTGTTGTACTTTGCCCAGCATTGGTGTCTGTATCCACACAGATAAAAAGCACATACATGTGTCTGCCATCACCTAATGTCAACTGTCCTAGTCAGTAACTATATATATATTGTATAATTATGTAACCTTCAGCAGAATGATTATAGATTTAATATAAGCAAATGTGAAGTTACACCTGTATTGGCTAATCAAGGTAATTATTATTGAATAAATAGACTATGTTTGTACTGCTGGCTGTCACTCCAAGGTTACTAAAAGCATGTAACATTCAAACAGTAAAATAATCTGACAATGATAATAACTTGTCAAGCAGACTTTAGAAGAATGATTTTTAAAGTTAATAATACAAAATCACTAATCTCTGGTTTTTATCAACTCATAGTACCACTATTTTGATATCATAGAAAAGAATGTATTTTGATATCATAGAAAAGAATGTTCCTTCAATTTTTTTCTGTCTTTTATGCCCTGTCACAGAAGGTAGATTGGTAGATAGGTAGGTAGGTAGATTGATTGGTAGATAGGTTTGGTGGATGTGTAGTAGATATGTGGATAGCCTTACAGTATGTCAGCACAAAACTGGCCATATAGTTCCAATTAATAGTTCAAAATGAAAGTTTTAAAATGATCAAAAGTTGAAATGTAAAAATTAAATATTGTACACAAATCTTAAAATGGGCCAAGATCACTTTAGTCTGAATTTTATTTTGGCATGATAATGTTTATAATGGCTACTGGAGACTAGTGAAAGAACAGTTGCCTGAGCTATGTGATTGCCAATTACAGTCTGCTTTTGGATCAATGTTTTAAAAGTCTCTTTGCTTACTACCTTGAGGACAGTTTGCTCTTTGGGGACATAAACCATTTTTTAAGATTCACAGTCAATGTTGTCATCATACCTTGATTGAGTTTTGCATGACTTTAGGTTAGTTTTCAGGTATTTTCATTTATAGAGTTATGTGGTTTAGTGTATAGAGCAGACTTGGAGAGAACTAAAGAGTAATGCTTAAAGTAGGTCACCATAACATAAAATTCACATGGCATTGTGACCCATTTTACCTTTGACATTTGGTCAGTGTGTCATACAGCCTTGAGTGTACATTTATCTGTTTTTTTTTAAAAAGTGGATTCATAATATTGGGCACTACATCATTACATCAAAAGTAAACCACTGTGACTTAAATTTCTTTCATCAGTTACTTCGAGCTATGCATTTAGGTTTTTCCAATCTTTGACACTTGCACGTTTATGTACTTTGATGTGGTTACTCTGAAATCTCCTGTGTACACAAAATTATTAATGAAAAACTAAAGTTTTTCCATTTTTTTTCACAATTTGGTTCCAGCATAGCAAATTTACAGTAGAATGCCTGTGATCATGTGACTGTGAACTGGATAAAGCAGGGCATGATAATGTAGTTGCTAATTTCACCTCTGATCATTTTTGGCAGGGTCAGCTGGCTTCAGTGTTTGAAACTTGTCAAGGTGGTTTAATAGAATCTATGCTGGGGTTTGCACCAATATAAGGAAACCCCAGTCAAGGGATAACATTACTTGTCCCCCAATGAGGCTTGCCAAGTGGGGAGACACATAATGTAACCCTTGGAGCAAACCCCAACGTAGGTTATTTTTCTCACCCAGGATTTTCCTTTAAAGTAAAAAGAACTCTTCACTTTTGCAATTTTTTTTTATATATGGTGCATTAATATGAATAAGTTAATGAGGGCTGTGGCATGACCATTCCATCCAAAGTACACAATTTTTACATGTGAGCAAAAAAAATAACAACATAAAACATTTGATAGCAATGAGGTTTTATCACATTTAATATATGGATGTTATACGAAATTAACAATAAAGAATTCATATTAATTACAAGATAATGTCTCATTTTTATCAGTTCCAATTTAGTAAAGTTATATTGTAAATAACAAAACGATACTGGGTACACAGCTCTATAAAGGCCATAATGAAGAGTAACATGTAGCATGAGTGACTGTGCTTGGATCATTCATGGGTAATTAGAGATCTGTGTCACTATCCTATATATCTCTCCTTTTCTTTTTTGGATGTGAAACTGTTTATGACATACTGGTGTTGTAATTAATATTAATTGTACAATTACTCCAGTGTATGAAACACCCTCCAAATGCAGACCCTAGTGGATAACCATGTGCTGAAATTTCAAGTTCACTGTTTCTTCAAAAATTTATATTTTCCGTCTTGGAATTATGGCAAGTGTTGCTATTAGTAGTGGAAAGATGTGCTACAGGGAAATCTGCTTGTCGAATAATGTGTGGATGGATAAATGATTCCTTCTGACTGGTAAGTGCATCATTTGTCATTAATGATTGCTGGTACATGTTTGATTCAACTGGGGCACAATGGGAATGTTTAACAAAATTAGAAGAAAGCAGGTTTGACATAACACATTTGTGATTATTACTAAGTTTTCTGTAGTTGTTGAGAGAGTTAGGATGCTTGTGGCCAGTGATGTGTTTCTGACAAAGATATTTTCTCATGGTTGAGTTTGTAATGCATTTAGAAGCCAAATCTGGCAAGTTTGCTTTTATAGCCAGTTTTTTTATTCACGAGTTCAGCTTTCATGCCCCAACTGGTGCCCATAAAAACCATTGCTCATTTGGCCCAGGTGCATGCAGATGATTTACAGGGGCAAGGTAAAATGGGTGGGCAGGATCACAAAAATCACTTGGACGTTTATTCATAAAACATTTGTAGACATCTATTGGGAAACAGAGGGTTAGTGTACATCCTTGGTTTTTCAATTCTCATGTTTCTTATGTCCTCCCCTGTCCTCGTCTTTGTCTGTCTCTCATTAAACTCTATGTATTCTAGTTTAAGTTCGCAATCTTGCTTTAATGATGTCTTCCCACTTTATGTTTCTGTGTTCTTCACCCCCTCCCCATACCCAGAGTGTAAAGTATTGTTAAACCATAAAGTGTTCAGCAAACTTGACAGTGTGCTGGGGCCCACAAGTGAGTATTCAAACAGTTTATTGATGTCATCATCAGTGACATCCTCAGCAGTTCTGGATTTGTTTCCTTTCCCTTTCTTCTTCAGATCTTTCTGTTTACTTTTTAGGGTCTCTCTGGCTTGATAAAATTCAGGGCCATAAACCAAGAAATTACTAGTTCATGTTTAGCACAATTTTGGAAACTTTCTTCGTCCAAAAAATGTACTGCATACATGGAATATATACCCAGTGGGTGGTAAACTAAACATTTACAATTTTTGCTCTCCTACCTTTAAGAGTCAAGATGTTCCCTAGCTTGTAGTTCTTTTTCTTTTTATCTTATTTTTATCATTGTTTTTTTTAATCTTCTTTTTGTAAGTTATTTATTTGTCTCCTCCAAAAACTATTTTGGTAAATTTTCCAGAGTGTTGGCATTTGTTTGATGGGAAAACAACTCCATCAAGCCAAGAAGAAGACAACAATGGTTGCATTCCTTGACTAAGTACTCCCTAGTGTATGGACACAGACTGAGATATGAAAAGTAAGGTTAGCAAAACAGGTAGATTTCTCTGTCGCATGGGTCGGAATACACTGTGTGTGAGCAGAAGTAATTCCAAAATGAATAAAATTGTTAATTGGCTATTGTTTGGTTAATAAAGAGCTCAGTCAGCATAAAACTATAAACATTACTTTGATTCTTTCCACAATTTATCTGGAGGGTATGTTCAGCTTTAATGATTAAAGTTGTCAAAATGGATTGGAGTCTCTACAATTGATCAAAAGTAATTTGGACAGGATTATCTCCCAGTGTGAAAACACAAAAATCCAAGCAACCGAAATATTACATGAAATTAAATGATGGATGGAAATGGGAATTTCAGTGGTTGGAATCAAGTTTCTGCTCTTCCAAATAAAAATGATTTTAAAATCTTCTGTTGTGACAAGAATGACATCACATATCATACAGAAACCCCATCTCATAAAAGCATATTAACTGCAACAACAAACATGAAATCACTTAAATCCTTGTGCATGGAATCTGCATCAAATGTGGATAAAGTATGTGCCAATACACTATTTGCCAGCTTGATAGCTGTTTTTGTTTGAAGATCATTTTTTAGACCTGGTCAAAATAATGTTCCAGGACTGAAAAATTTCAGGAAAGTTCTCATGCAAAGCTTCAAAATCTACTTACATAATTACTATTTTAATGCTCATAAGAAATGATAATCTTAATAATAATAATAATAATAATAATAATAATAATAATAAAATCAGATATATAAAACTATCATACAACCAGCAAATATGATTATCAGGCAAAATAAGCATTTGACACTACTCTGGACGATTGCATATAACACCACTGACCTTGATTTAATCCTTTGTAAATATGAATGTAAATTGCATGTCATTAACTGCCTGGGAGGAATAAGGTCGTCATCATTAATACTAGCAAATGATATTCCTTTTCTGATTTTATTGTCTTATTTAAAAGTGGTGATAGTGATGATAATGATCACAACATTAAGGTGTCTGTAAATTAGGTTTAAAGTTACAAAGGGTGTGATGGTATACTATATGTAATTGTGGAGAATCTTACTGACATTTAAACAACATTAGACCCAGACAGTACCAATCTTGAGCAGTTCTGGCAGACAGTGAGCAATCTGAATCAACCCACAGGTAGGAAACAATTTAAAATTCTTTGTGGACTCAGTGGAGGTGTACTAACATTACCACATTCTAGTGTAGACACTGAAAAGGACGTTTTCAATTTTGAGCAAGATTCAGGCTGACAACAGAGGAAACTTGGATGCTGTAACTATACATCATCTCCAAAGTGTTAAGATCAACAATGATGGGGACTACCACCAGCATAATCTAGTCAATGATCTCCTAAGAAATGCTATAAATGCTAGTGGTAAAGAGAAAGAGAATATGAATGGCAACAAGTTGCTGTAATAGGACTGACTTGATGAGATGATGCATATATTTTAATATAAAAAATATAATTTTTTGAACTGTTTTAATCTTTATCCATTTGAGTGCTAAAAAACCCAGTCCATGAAAATTCTCCGGTTTTGAGGACCAAACTCCTCACCAAAAGTTTGGAAATTGCCTGACTTGTTCTGTCCTGTCCTGACCTGACCTGACCTGTCCTGTCCTCTCCTGTCTAGTCCTGACCTGACCTGTCTTTTTTTTCACATGTATATCATACAGTCATTCCAAAAGTAGGTCACTTACTTGTTTTTCCCATTTTATTGTCTTTGGTCAAAGTTGTTTGCTTGAGACTCAGCAGCTACATGTATCTATCTATTAATCATTAAACTCAATTAGAGAGCACTGTATTTATATAACCTCTGTAACGGGGGTTTTAAAACAATAAAGCCCCTTTTATTGATTTGGTGATCGTTAACTAGGGGATGAACTCCCCCAGTGTTATTGCCCAGTGTGGACGGATAGATGGAACGTTAACAGATAACTGAGCAAGACTACTGAAAGAAATAAACAACTACGAGCCCCCTTTACCAATAAATAAAAATAAATTTAATTAATTAATACATAACCAAAATTTCACTTCCAATCCAACAAATTTACATTGATAGAATTTAGGCGCAGTGTTTAGTTTACATCATGTTACGAGTGGTGAATTAGAGAGTACAATTTCCACGCTTGACAGCATCACCTGGCATCTGTCTCCTCTTGTCTTGTTTTTCCAAGTCTAAATGTGTACGCTTTGGTCCCCTTTCTGACCCTGATTATTCTGACCTCTCTTAGATGCGGACTTCCCCCTCTGACTTACCCATCGGGTTTCCTTTTCTCGGGAGGGTATAAAACTGTTCCCTTAAATACAAGAGTATGGCTCAAGCTAGATGTTTCACCACTTATCTGTATATATATATATATATATAAATTCTCTTTGTTCGTATTCAGATTAGCGATTCACACTGCATAAATTCTGACATAATGTGATATTAACGAATAACTGTCCTTACAGACTTCTGTAGTCAGGGTAAAGTACAACTGTTATTTAGTACAAATGACCTTAGCTCAGCAGTTCATTGCCCTTGCCTCACATCAATTGATTAGAAATTACCACGAGCTCTATACGGACAAATGCTGCCGTATATGCCAGCATACATTACTACCCGTCTCATTTACATATGACTAGTCAATTCTGTTCAATAAGATAAATGCTCAGTTACTTATGGCATAATATTCACTAAATCTAGCTACAGTAACCAACAACTTGCAAGATCATTTAATCATTGCAAAATCATATATAAATATACAATTGTCATTAACTCATGATAACAACATCATCCTACACAGGAAATCCATACATATAATCATAAGAATATGACACATCTGCATATTAGGATTAATTCATAAATCCCTATGAAATACTGCATATTTGAACATTCTTTGATTACATTATAAATCCCTATGAAATACTACACATTGAATATTTGATTACATGCAATCCGTCAATTCTATCAATGAACTAATAACTGTTAAATTAAAGAATTAAATTGCATAACACTCTAACATATCAACAGAGTCCTATGAAATGAATACACAATACATGCATGAATCATAAGCATATCAACACATTTGCATAAAACCAAACAAATGAAATAGAATATTATATGGAAATTAAAACTGCATACCTTAACGCTGTTTCTTTTCCACACAATCGTTAGTCCTGGCACTATAGCCTGTCTTCCTTTCAAGACAGTTATCTGGCCTCTCTACGAGGGAAAACACTATTCTCAAGTTTCCCAAGGAGTCCCAAATTCTACTTCTCGCAAGCAAAATTCTTGACTAAAGAAATTTGTCTAAAGTTGCTCCTATAAATTCTCAGTCTCCCAAAGTGTATGCCTTAAGGTTTCCTGACCAATCGGAAACAACTGTTCCTAAACCTTCCCCCAAAATAATCATGTCTTCCATCAGATTTTAACAGCCTAACATATGCTGCAATTAGCTTTCCTTTGAAGATCAATTATTTGACATAAAGTCTCCTCCAACCGATACAGTTGGTAATTCTATGTACTCTCTGTCACTATACCGTTATGATGACTCGGTCAATTCCACTGAAGCTTAAACGTAGACCCTTTTATGTTTCAGAGATGAAATAAGAGAAATATCAGTGAACTTTCTCAAGACCTTTCTGGCTTGACTATGATAACTTCAATGCACAATTTATTCAACATTAAGTTTCAATAAGTCTTCAAAATTCACCACATTATATAGGCCCCTCTTTAAGAGTAAAATCTGAGATTTTGCTCTCCAAATTTTGAAGTTGCAGTTCAGGTCATTGTTTACATGTCCTGAAGTGACCCCTTCCCTCAGAATCAACTAATCTACTCATACAATATGCTCCTACATTTGCGCTTCCTTTAATGTAACGCAATTGAACTTAATATTGCTGAAGAAATAATGACCATCTCATCAAATGTCCATTTGTCAATTTAGCTTGGGCCAAATAAGCTGGTGGTCAGTTTCAAGAAGAAACTTTCACCCATACAGGTAGCGCTGGAATTTTGAGATTTCAAAGATAATCACTAGGCATTCCCTTTCGGTAACTGAATAATTACGCTCAGCGGGACATAACTTCCTACTACCATATGCTACAGGGAATAAGTTCCCATCATGTTCCTGCAGTAAAACTGCACCAAGACCACTGTCAGAAGCGTCAGTATGTGAAACAAAGTCCTTCGTCACATCCGGTAGTCTCACTACGGCATCTGACGTCAACCTATCTTTCAATGTCTGAAATGCCTTCTCACAAGAGTCGGTCCAAATAACTTTCATCGGAGCCTTCTTTCTTGTCAAGTCAGTAACGGACTAGCAATAGCGCTGAAATTTGCAACATACTTACGATAATAACCTGCAAGTCCTAGAAAAGATCGTACTTCTGTCTTTGTAGTTGGACGTGCGGCGTTCCGAAGCTGATCGACTTTTGCACTGTCTGGGGTTAATGTATCTTCACTGAGGGTGTGTCCTAGATTAGTCAGTCTCCGAAATCCTATGTGACATTTAGATGGTCAGGCGGTGAGCCCTGTCTGTTTAAGTCCTTCCAGAACTTTTCTCAGTAAGACCACGTGTTCTTCCCAAGTAGGTGTCGCCAATAACAAATCGTCCATGAAATTCAAAACTCCGGTCCCTCTTAAAGGTTCCAGCAGTTTCCTCATCATTCGGGTGAAAATACTGGGTGTGTTCTGGACCCCGAACAGCATGACTACCCATTGGTAGGTCCCATCTAGTGTTGCAAAGGCAAGTTTTGGACAATCTTCCTTGCAAACTGGAATTTACCAATATCCCTTTGACAAATCTATTTTCGAAAAATATTTGGCGTTGGTTATTCCGGCGAATATGGCCTCAGATCCAGTAACATTTCAACCTGAAATTCTGTGACCCTATTTAACTTCTGATAGTCAACACAAAAGCAGTGTTCACCATCTTTCTTCTGGACCAAAACAACCAGTGAACTATATACGGATTCAGCTGGTTCAATGACCCCTAAGTCAAGCATAGCTCGAATTTCGTTCCGTATAGTTTCTAACTTCGCATGAGGCAGTGGTTTCAGTTTCACAGGCGTTCCAGCCAGTAACTTCAAACTGAACTCCTCCAAGTCTGTCATGCCTGGTCTTTCGGTCAAGACACTTGCGTAGTCATGGAGTATCTCCTCCACCTCTTCATGTTGTTCTGATGTTAACGTTACTTCAAGGATGACGTCGATGTATGTTTCATTCCTAGTCAAAGGACACCTAGGAATTACTTCCGACCACTCCTCCGTTGTCGTCGGGTTCTTCAGTCACAACTGTAGCAACCACGAACTCTGTAGGTGTCTCCCTTTCATGATAGCATTTAAGAAGGTTAAAGTGGTACAACTTCTCTTTATCTCCCACCTTGATACGATAGTTCTGTCCACCCTTCTTTTCCGTTACAATGAACGGTCCTCTCCAGGATACTTGGAGTTTGTTGTGCTCTAACGGTAACAACAACAACACCTTGTCACCCACTTCAAACTTACGTTCCTTCACCTTCTTGTCATAGTACTTGGCTTGATGTCCCCGTGCGTCACAGATTCTTCTGGGCCAAGTTGCAAACTTCCTCCAGCTTCTTATGGAGATCAACAACATACTGATACGTTGTTCGTACTTCCTCAGATGCCTTTTCATCCATCCATAACTGTTTCAATACAGCCATGGGTTCTCTCACTGTCCTCCCATAGACTAGTTCGAACAGCAAAAATCCTAGACTAGCTTGGGGTACTTCGCAGTACGCGAAAAGTACTGCGGGAAGGTATCGATCCCAGTCCCTAGGTCGACCTTCGCACAACTTCTTTAGAGCTTGCTTCAACGTCCCATTGAAGCGCTCTACTAGACCATTGCACTGCGGTAGTAGTCAGGTGCCTAATGGAAAGCAACCGATTCACTTCTTCCATCACCTGGCTAACAAACTGCGTCCCTTGGTCAGTTAGTATTTCATCAGGAACACCAACTCTAGACCAAACTCCTAACAAAGCTTCAGCCACCGTAACTGAATCAATGTTCTTCAACGCAACGGCCTCCGGGAATTGGGTAGTGTAATCAACAATCGTTAACACATAACGATTACCACTTTCTGACACAGGCTTTATCGGACGTATCAAATCCATAGCCACCCTTGAGAAAGGTTCATCAATCAGAGGGGTGATTCCTAGTGGCTCTGGGCGATGTGAGGTCTTAGGTGCCACCTGCTGACACTTGTCACATGACAGACAAAACCTCCTTACATCTCCATACACACCTGGCCAGTAGAACTCCCTCACTAACCTATCTCTCGTCTTTGCCACACCCATGTGACTACCGAGTAGACTCTCATGTGCTAGCCTAAGCATTTCTTCTCTCTTAGACCAAGGTACAATTACCTGCTTACACCTCTTGGCCACTTTCTGGGCGTATCGATACAAGATACCCCATTCTTCAGTGCGAACTGTACCTCACTGTCAGGTAAGTTCCACACGGACTTCTCCTTTGCATACCCGCGTATCCTGTTAAGGGTAGAATCTTCCTCTTGAAGTCTCCTTAATTCACCAGGTAGCAAATTATCTATGGGCGAAGTCGAGGGGTTCAGCGGCTTCAACCCTGACCTTTGCTTCATAGACCTTGTCTCCACGGACCCCACGTGTACGGGTGTACACATCATAGGATTAGGCTGTGGCAACACATACCTACATCCTAAAATTACGTCATGCGACAACCCTGACAAGCACACTGCTTGAATTCGTCCTTTCACATATGGCGAATCAAGATCGATGTAAACAACTGGAAGGGAATCTTTACTCCTATTAGCAAATTGAACTTCCACTGTCTCACCTGTATAATCAGCAGGTTTAACAAATTTGCTATCCACCAAAGCTGGATAACTACAGCCGGTGTCCTACAACACAGTAGCCTTCTCTCCATTTACCATAGCTGTTGCTGTATTCGACCACTCCACTGGTTTACATTTCCTACCAGTGCCTGGTGTCACTACATTTATCGTGGGATGATATTTCCTGCAGTTCTTGAGAATATGGCCAGGTTTGTTGCAACCGTAGCACACAACTTCATCTTTCTTACCAGGGGTACCCTTATCTACCCCTTGGGACTTCCCTGAGCCATGGAACTGATCACGACTGGGATTATCAGCCCCTAGCTTCCCACCATTTTGACCATTCCGCCTATGAGGTGTCAAACCGTTAGCTCTTCTAAAGTCAGGGACACTGGTTCGATCCCTGCCACTCCATGTGGTCAAGCGAGAGTGTGTGCACTCATATCATTCAGTCATCACAATGGTATCTTCTAAGGTTGCGAAATCACGCTCCGCCAAAAATACGATCAGGTCTTTCCGATACGTACTGAGGACATGTTCTTTCAAGATCTCTTCCCCTATGCCTTCATAAGTAAGCTCGGCTCCTGTCATTTTCATCCATTTATCGAAGAGCATGAGCACATGAGTATGAAATTGTGCATGTGTCTCCATTGTTTCCTTAGACGACTCTCTGAAAAGTTTACGAAAACGTTCAGCCGACAACTCATAATGCCATAATAGCGCTTTCTTGAGAGCATCGTAGTCATCTACTTCAGTGGGTGCTATATTATGGTAGACATCCTTGGCAGCTCCTTGCAGAAATGCAGAGATATTAATGGCCCACTGGTCTTTGGGTATGTGATGGATTAAGGCTAACTTTTCAAACTGCGTTAAAAAGTTATCGATAATTTTGTCCTTGTCATTAAACATCAGCATGGTTATCTGGACAGTACGTCTATCCTCAGATCTTTTGCTTGAGGGTCCTGAATGTTCATTCAGTTCTTCGCCCCTCCTAGATTCCTCTTCGATCCTTAGTCTCTCCATGGCTAATGCATGTTCTCTCTCCCTGGCCCTTTCTTCGGCTTGCAACCTGGCTAACTCGATTTCTCTTTCTTTTTCCCTTTCCTCGGCTTGTCTCAATCTTTCTTTTTCCTTGGCTTGTCTGATTCTTTCTTTCTCCTCGGCTTGTCTCATTCTTTCTTTCTCTGCCACCTGCTGTTCTCTGTATTCCTTGAGACTCTGCTCTACAAATTCCGCTAATTGGGTCCCTTCATAACCTAATTCGTCTCGACCTATAGACTTATATTCTCTGACTAACTGCCTATCAGTTGCCATTCTAGTCTACTCGACTGTTCAAAATATCCCGGACAATAGCCTCCCACTTTGTAATGGGGGTTTTAAAACAATAAAGCCCCTTTTATTGATTTGGCAATTGTTAACTAAGGGATGAACTCCCACAGTGTTATTGCCCAGTGTGGACGGATAGATGGAACGTTAACAGATAACTGATAACTATTGAAAGAAATAAACAACTATGAGCCCCCTTTACCAATAAATAAAAATAAATTTAATTAATTAATACATAACCAAAATTTCACTTCCAATACAACAGATTTACATTGACAAAATTTAGTCGCAGTGTTCAGTTTACATCATGTTACGAGTGCGTGAATTAGAGAGTACAATTTCCACACTTGACAGCATCAACTGGCGTTTGTCTCGTCTTGTTTTTCCACATTTAATGTGTACGCTTTGGTTACCTTTCTGACCCTGATTATTCTGACTTCTCTTAGATGCGGACTTCCCCCTTTGACTGACCCATCGGGTTTCGTTTTCCTTTTCTCGGGAGGGTATAAAACTGTTCCCTTAAATACAAGAGTATGGCTCAAGCTAGATATGTTTCACCACTTATCTGTATATATATATATATATATATATATATATATATATATAAAAACTCTCTTTGTTTGTATTCAGATTAGCGATTCACACTGCATAAATTTTGACATGTGATATTAACGAATAACTGTCCTTACAGACTTCTGTAGTCAGGGTAAAGTACAACCATTATATTTAGTACAAATGACCTTAGCTTGGCAGTTCATTGCTCTTGCCTCACGGCAGTTAATTAGAAATTACCACATGCTCTATACAGACAAGTGCTGCCGTATATACCAGCATACATTACTACATGTCTCATTTACATATGACTAGTCAATTCTGTTCAATAAGATAAATGCTCAGTTACTTATGGCATAATATTCACTAAATCTAGCTACAGTAACCAATAACCTGCAAGATCATTTAAGCATTGCAAAATCATATATAAATATACAATTGTCATTATCTCACGATAACAGCATCATCCTACACAGGAAATCCATTCATATAATCATAAGAATATGACACATCTGCATATTAGGGTTAATTCATAAATCCCTATGAGGTACTGCATATTTGAACATTCTTTGGATTACATCATAAATCCCTATGAAATACTACACATTGAATATTTGATTACATGCAATCCGTCAATTCTATTAATGAACTAATAACTGTTAAATTAAAGAATTAAATTGCATAACATTCTAACATATCAACAGAGTCCTACGAAATGAATACACAATACATGCATGAATCATAAGCAAATCAACACATTTGCATAAAACCAAACAAATGAAATAGAATATTGTATGGAAATTAAAACTGCATACCTTAATGCTGTTTCTTTTCCACATAATTGTTAGTCCTGGCACTATAGCCTGTCTTCCTTTCAAGACAGTTATCTGGCCTCTCTACGAGGGAAAACACTATTCTCAAGTTTCCCAAGGAGTCCCAAATTCTACTTCTTGCAAGCAAAATTCTTGACTAAAGAAATTTGTCTAAAGTTGCTCCTATAAATTCTCAGTCTCCCAAAGTGTATGCCTTAAGGTTTCCTGACCAATCGGAAACAACTGTTCCTAAACCTTCCCCCAAAATAATCATGTCTTCCATCAGATTTTAACAGCCTAACATATGCTGCAATTAGCTTTCCTTTGAAGATCAATTATTTGACATAAAGTCTCCTCCAACCGATACAGTTTGTAATTCTATGTACTCTCTGTCACTATACCGTTACGATGACTCGGTCAATTCCACTGAAGCTTAAACGTAGACCTTTTTATGTTTCAGAGATGAAATAAGAGAAATATCAGTGAACCTTCTCAAGACCTTTCCAGCTTGACTATGATAACTTCAATGCACAATTTATTCAACATTAAGTTTCAATAAGTCTTCAAAATTCGCCACATTACAACCTCATTTACCTGCTTCTAGTGTTTGTTAAAATCAGATTTTGTTATAAAATTCAGATATGAAATGCCAAGCTAATACAGTAGTCTTGGTTGACTGTAACCAGTTATCACTGGTGTACTGGCTTCTTTGTAATTTTTTTGTCTTTGTATTTTGCTGCTGTTCATTTATCTTCCTTAATATTCTGTCTCATTTTAAATATTTATTTAGATTTTTCAATACATGTACAGATGACATAAAAAGATGCTATCAACACAAGGAAATTTTCCTATCTCTGCTAAAAATTGGGATCTATTTTTAAATTTTTACCTAAATACAGAAAATATTAGTAGATAAAAGTAATGTTCAGACATGTTGATGCATTAGCACAGTGATGTTTTTTTTTAATGCATGAAAAACAAATTGGTTATTAATGTTTGTGCAATGATTTATATAAGTTCTTATATATTTTGAGACTTGCAAGAAATGCTTATTTTGGTAGGAATCAAGTTTATATCTATTTTTTAATATTTTATGTAATCGATGCATTGTGATGTTTTTCATTCCTTAAATACAGTATGAAATTTATTGTCTTTATTTTCCTTTAAATCTGCTCACTTTCTTCCCTGATATTTACTTTCTATTTTAAGGCCCTCCTTGATAAGGTTGGCATGGGACCAACGATAATCATATTATCCACTTGTCTTGTTAATTATTGACCTGCATTGACACCTTGTGAAGTTATAGCCTACGATTGTCCAATATACATTTTAATTTATGCATAGATAAAAAATATCATCAGAAGATTGGCTGAGCCCCCTACCTATGATTAATATCAAACATAATTTGCAATTTCATGCCCAGTGACCTTGCAGTTTTGGCTAACAATTACATACTAACATTTTGAGCTGCCATGACCTCAAGTGTACTGTAAGTAAAAAGTGTTTTAGAAAAAGGTGCAGGAAAATTAAGGAAAGTGGACTGGCCATCTGAAACCAAAAATGGTAGTTTCTATTTCAGTGAACTTGACCTTTGACCTCAGCATCCAAGAATCAACAGTGAAGGTGCCTCTTACCAAGTCTAGACCAAGTCTAAATAAAGTAGGAACCAAGAAAGTTCACTTATCAAGTGAAATCCAGCAAAATTAGTGTCGGCTCTTGTGGCAAAGACCTTTCAACTTGCAGTTTCAGAATTGTGAGCTGTCCTATCCAAATATAGTCCACCCTTGAAATTTCATGAAAATTACTTCAAGGAACTGAACATATCATGAAGATAGGAAAAGCACATGTTCATCTCTGGTGACTTTGACCTTGAATACAGCAACCTGAAATCGACAGGCTTTTGCTTCTGTCCAAGGGTGATGTACCTATCAAGTTTTGAGAAAAAGACCATAGCAAACTAAAGCTATGTTGCAGAACCTATTTTGTTGATGAATGGATGGTCAGACCTGCACAACAGTGCTTTATTCCCATGCACAATCGATAAGTAGAATGCAAAGAAAACTTACCCATTTTTTCATAAGTATCAATGTTAGTTATCATGTTTAATTATGCTCAAGCTGCAGTCTTTGATTGATCTATATCAAGAGAAAATACATGTACTTTCACATAATCCATGCCTAATATAATTCCATTATCAAACAGACTCAGATAAAATGCTATCCTATAATTCCCTCCAAAACAGAATTTAGTTATCAGACAGATATAGAAACACTATTATCATATGCTTATTTCCCAACAGAACTCTGTTATCTGAGATGCTAGCAAACAGAATATTCTATCATCAGCGACATGCTGACAAACAGAATTCTATTATCAGAGAGACCCTGACATAAAGAATTTTATTATCTGAGAGACTCTGACATAAAGAATTCTATTATCAGAGAGACCCCGACATAATTCAATTATCCATGATACCCTGACAAACAGAATACCACTAGTCCCTGACAAACAGAATTCTATCATCAGAGAGACCCTGCCAAACAGAATTCTATTATTAGAAAGACCCTCACAAACAAAATTCATATATATGCTCTTTAACAAAATTATATTATTAGAGAGACCAAGAGAAAGAGTTGTCATACTATCACTTCCTTACAGATATACATATTATACAAAATGAAATCTGCCATCACCACCACAACATACAGAAAAATTCTGTAATAATCTCTTGGACAGAAGAGGCCAATAAACAAGCTGCCTGTTTTGTGGCAATTGTGAACATAATAAAATCTTTAATAGCACTGTTGGTAAATGTATTGTCAACTCTGCAAAATAAGTATTTTTTATACATCATTTTTTATCCCTCAAATTTAATTAGTATGTTTGTTCACATACATTTGTAACAATCTCCCATTAATTATTTGTCCAGCTGGTTTTTGACAATATATTAGCATTCACCCTCCAGACTGAACAGGAGAATTCTTGGTATATTGAACAACTTCAACCCTAACATTCATCCAATTTCTAAATGTAGATGAAACTAGTATAAGTATCAGAAAACTAAGCTTTGTTGGAGTTCTTATATCAAACCCATTCCAAAATCTTGTGGGTATATCTATATTCCTGTCCATTTGTGCATATATCTGTCCATGACATTTTTCTCATCCCTACTTGCTGGAAATTCACATGACTTGGAATATTACTTTATATTTCCATATTGTAACCATGTGCAAGAGATGCATCATATTTCACTCCACCTCTTCAGGCTTATGGGAGGGGCCAGATGTTCAAAATCTTGATCACATAAATATTTTGCAAGGTAGTGTAGAAAATACAATAGTGCATGGATTTGGAATGGGTGCCATTAGGAATACTCTCCTGTAAAGTGTTAGTGCTTCTTTTTTGAACTTTTATGAATATATTGAATTTTTATTTGGCCTTTAAAATATTTTAATGATGTGTGAAACGATAATCAATATCTGAGTGAATCCTGCAACATTATTGTTTGTAAAGTGAATGCTTTTTTATGTATAATACAAACAATATTCAAAGAAAACAGAGACAAAACTTTTGCTAAGAGGAGAGAATTAAAATTTTTATTCTACATTTAGGATTCAGTTTATTAATTGGGATGTTTTCCTTTTTCATGATATCTGTCATAAGCTTTTTCAGAATGCACACAAATGTTTCAAAATATTTTCTTCACAATAGAAACACTGTTATGCTGCTACGTTTGGTCAGAAGTATAAAAGATTCAGGTCTAAATCATATTTCATGAAATTTGACTATTATTCTGTTTTAAATTATTTTTTCCCATGCATATTTATACAAAGTAGAAGTTGTTTTACAAATATATTATTTTCATACATGAGTAAGCAGGAGCTTGTTTAATATATGTACATATTGCTATCAAAATTTATCATTGTTTATCTACAATTTACATTAGTCCAGCTGAAACTTGCCATGAAAAGACTTGCAAGCAAATTCATTTACCAACTGCAAATTTACCAAGGTTCTGAGCAGGACCGATTTTGGTGTCTGTTTAATTTTTTTTTGATAATTGATATTAACAAAGTCATACTTTAAGGTTGTAAAATAATAATAATAATGAGGACTTTGTATAGCGCCTAGTATTTAGAAGCTTTAGACGCTTTACAACATTTGAAAACACTTAAAAAACATATATAATGATATGATTACAAAAATAAAAACAAACACCACGAAATTAGAAAACAGAAAACATGCTGGAAATATTTAAGGTAAGGAAACATTATTAGGTCTTTAAGTCTGTTCTTGCAGTTGAAATAGGTGAGTTTTAAGAGCACTCTTGAATGAGATCACTGTGTCTTTGTGTCTAAGTTCAGTGAGCAATTCGTTCCACATTGCTGGGCCCTGGTATGCAAAAGAACATTGTCCATATGATTTCATTTTCATAGTGGGAATGAGAATACGAGTGTCAGAAGAGTGCGTAAGTATCTTGCTGGTGTATGCACATGAATATTTCCGTAAGCACATGGGAATACCCTGCCAGCAACGTCTCTATCTCTTCCAGCTGCTCCGCAGTCAACATGGGGCCACACTCCACGTCCGAGGGTGTCTCAGCCCTCGTTAAGGGACAGCTTGGGACGTTGTTCGCACCTTCCGTGTCGCCTTCGCCGTCCTCGGTGAAGATTGCGGCGACGGCAAACTCGCTGAAGGTCTTTCTATCTCGGTATCTCTTAAGGAGATTAGCATGGTACAGCATCTCTTTAGTCGGTAGTCGTATCCGATACGTCTGGCCCCCGACCTTCCCGGTTACGACGACGGCCCCCTCCATGAAACTTGCAGCTTGTTGTGTTCTTAGGGCAACAGCAACAACACCTTGTCCCCTACTTCATGCTGGCGTGATTTCGCGCGCTCGTTGTAATACTTCGCCTGACGCGACTTCGCTCGCTTGAGGTTCTCCTGTGCGAGGGTACAAACGTCTTCCAGTTTGTTTTGCAAATCCGCGACGTACTGATAGGTAGTACGTAGCGTGATCATCTAACCATACAAGACTTCAAAGGGAGAAAACCCTAAACTCGATTATGGTACTTCCCGATATGCGAAAAGCATGGCAGGAACACACTTATCCCAATCTTGGGGACGGCCTTCACACAGCTTCTCAAGTGTGTTTTTCAGAGTCCCGTTAAACCGCTCGACCAGTCCGTTACATTGGGGGTGATACTGTGTAGTCGTAAGATGCTTAATCGACATCAGTCGGTTCACCTCTCCCATCACGCGACTCATGAATTGGGTGCCTTGATCGGTCAGGATCTCGTCGGTCACTCTGACTCTTGACCAAATCCCAAACAGCGCTTCAGCGACGGTTTCTGAATCAATATTGTGCAATGCGACAGCCTCCGGATAGTGTGTAGCGTAATCTACAACTGCTAAAATATACCGATTTCCTTGTGCCGACGCGGGTTTTATCGGTCCGATGAAATCCATCACGATTTCGTGGAGCAGCAGAGAGGGTGAACCCTACAACTTTTTGCTCGAGTCCGTGAGCAAAAATAAAGGTTCCTACAGAGGCTGAAAAAACAAGGTCAATAACGTTAAACTGAAGCCTCTAACCGAGTATATTTTCATACGGTTGAGAACAGACAATAAATCGTCTGGGTTAGCTCATTTTTGTTAATTCCATCATTGACGTATTTTTTTTCCTTCAAATTTTTATGCGACTCGTTTACTCGCTGGGTCACTCAATTTTTGTCGTTCACCCTCTCTGCTGCTATAAATTAAACATCCAGTATAAATATTATCAATGATGAATATTGGAGAACCACACTCAGCTAGATTAGCTCGAGAGCGACTAGAAGCAATTAAAAAATATTTACCTGTTCGTGATTCTGTAAAGCAACAACTACAATCACGTCAGGAATCTCAAGTTCAATTTGAAGAGGATACAAAACAAGTATTTAAACCTATTACAGAGACTACAAAAGGTCTTCTTCCTGCTTTAGAAAAAACTGCTGAAGCAATTGGAAAAACCGCTGAAGAAACTAGAAAAATAGCAAAAAGAACTAAGAAAACAAAAAAGATTTTGCGAGAACTTCCAGCTGAAATAGCTACTGCTCAGTTAATGCGACAAATACCTGAAGATGCTGACCAAGCTCGTGCTGAAATAGGTGATGAAAAAGATCGTATACCAGAATCAGAGAAAGAATCAGAAGCAAAAGCCAAGGTTAATGTGCTTGATAAGTTTACCGAAAGCGCTATTAAACTTATTAGAAAAGCCGTAGAACCAAAAGTATTAGCTCAACTTGCCGTGTTAAGTTATAGTTATCGAAAACAATTTTTAAAATCTGAATTCGCTGATGATTCCATAAGTCAGGATAATTGGTACAAGTGGATATTTCGCGTACACCATGATGTTATTCAAGCTCGAAACAACGACCCAAGATATAATACGTTTATTAAATTGGTAGATAAATATATTAAATGGTCACAATCAGCATCCGAAGAGGAACTACTACAACAACAACAACAACTACTACAACAACTAATACAACCACAACAACAACAAAAACCGCAAACGTGGGAAAGATCACTGCGTGATTATCCAAAATCACCAAAACATGCAGAAAAACAGCAGAAACCAGGTAAAGAAAAAGAAAAAGAAACAGATGTATTAGAATATATATTCAGACAACCAGGTGAAGAGGAAGAAGAAGAATGGCAAGATGCTCCCGGCGCAACTGGAAGTGGCCTTACTAATCAAGGAAGTGGTCTTATTACCTGTCCTAATAAGGTCCTTGCCGATGTTGATCGACTAGAAATCCTCATTGGAGGAAAACGAGCTGGTAATAATTCCCCAGAAATCATTAATGAAGCAGCTGACATTTGTAATTGATTATTTACAGGCGGTATCATGGATATTAATGTGTATCGGTCTCTCATTAATGAAATCGCCGATGACTACCATAGTGATTAAATATAATTAGATATAGATACTATAATAAAATGATCGTATATAATACTCAACGTGGACCAACCATGGTCAGAGTAATAAATTCACGATTACCAGTATACAAAACGACCTACGGAGATGGACTAGGTGATGTTGTTCAAGGTCTATTTAGAAGAATAGCCCCAAAAGCAATACCGATTGCAAAGCAACTGGGAATGAAAGCTATTGATGTTGTTCATGAAAAAGGTATTGGTGCTGTTGGTGATGTTGCTAGTAAAGTATTCTCAGCAATCAAAGATAGACTAGCACGATTAATACGACGAAAACCTCAACCATCAGTGAAACTGGCCAGCACTGAAGTAATGCCCGCAAATGTCAGTAAAATAATAAATCAAGCTGCGAATCAAAAACTAGCAGAGTTGGCTAGTGTACCAATGTCAGAAAAAGAAAAAAATATAACCGCTAGTCTGATAGCAGGAAGTGGTCTCACTTCCCGACGTGGTCTTCGTGTTAGACGATAGCAAATATAATAAAGATGTTCAAACGTGTATCTGATCCCGCATTTGACATGGACGCACCAGTACTCAAAGATGAGTCTGTGCGTGATTATCAATATTATTCTTATGATGCACGAATTCCAGATCATGGTGGAAGAATTGAACTTCAAGTTCAAGATACAAGTAGGTATTTCTTACCCGCTGAAGCATTTATTGAAGTAGAAGGTGAAATTTTAAATATCGCTAATTCTGCAGTACCAGTAGCATATGGAGACGATGTTATTGTCGGTTTTGTTAATAATGGTATTATGGCGTTATTTGATAGCGCTACGTATATGATTGACGGAAAAAATATTGAATCAATTCAGAAAGACGTTGACGTTGCTACAACAATACTTGGTCTTGCAAGATACAGCGATGATTATTGAAGATCAACTGGTCCATCAATGATGTTTGTAAAAGATACTTCTAATTCTCCAGAGTATCAACAATATGAAATAGGACAACAAAGAAATTTTGCCAGAAACGCCAACGCTGATGTACAAAGTATGATTATTAATGTAGATCCAGATTTTAAATTAGGATTTAGATCACGTCGAGCAATGTTACGAGGTAATAGAAGAGCGTTTTCATGTGCGATTCCACTGTCACATATCTTTGGATTCTGTAGAAATGTCAGAAAAGTCATTTTCGGAGCTAAGCATACAGTTGTACTTGTACGAAAAGCAACCGACAATGATGCAATATGGCGACCCACTGGTGATGCTGGTAAAGTAATTCTTACAAAACTTTCATTATGGATGCCAGTAATGACTCCATCAATATCTGAAGAACAAAAATTAATTTCATTTATGGATCAAGGTGTTAAATCGATGTTATCATGGTTAACAATGACCACAGATTCTATCCAGAGTAACATTAATGGTTTATTTACATGGCAAATAGCTTCTCAGCAAGGTGTTTCTACACCACGACATATATTTATTGCATTTCAAGATGCTGCAAATGATCAAACACGTAGTATTATGATATTTGATAATCTTGGCGTTTCTGAGGTTTCGTTGAGGATAAATGGACATCAAGAACCATCCGAGGATATATTACTGAATTTCGATCAAAATCATGCAGCACGTGCATATCATCGTCTTATGTCGTTTATGGGGCGTGATCAGAATGTTGATGCTGGTTTACAAATATCGCAGTTAGATTTTACAACCTTATATCCAATTTATTACTTTTCGCTGGAGCATTTAGATTTATTTAGACAATCTGTTGTGGATATACATTTTCGAGCTCGTGTGACAATAGGAGCTATTGCCAATTACAGAGCGATAGCCGTTATACTCAGCGATAAATCAATGTTACTTGAAGGTGTTGGTGGTCGCATGAGAGTCGTTGATGCTCCAGTAGAAAACATGTAATTAGATCGCTCATAATATTATGATGTCATATAATCACGTTAATGTCAGTCTGACTCCTGGTCAGATTAAAAAGCTACAATCAGCATAAAAAAATAACTGTGGATTAAAAATATCGCTAAAAAGAGAACAGATGAGTGGTGTAAATAAATTATCGTTGACCGAGCGTCAGTTCAGAAACTTCAGTGAAGCCAAAAAATCAAATAAAGGTGTAAAACTTAATCTTTCTGCGGGCGCCATTAAAGATATTGTTAAATCTGGCGGAATTTTTCCACTTCTTGCAGCTATACCAGCATTAATAGCCTCTGCAGCCCCAGCTGTTGCAAAAGCAACTGCATTAGGCGCTGTTGGAACCGCTGCTGGAATGGCATTAAAGAAAGCAACGGGTCAGAGAATAAAATCTTACAAAAAAAAAAGGGAAAAGGTCTAAGATTGCCAGGGACCCCATATTCATGGCACGGAAAGGGTCTAAGATTGCCAGGGTCAGTTCATTGATTCTGCCCATGTCCAATTTTGATTTACTCGATGCTGCTAAAAAATTAAAAATAAAAAACTTCAGAGGTGTTTTTATGCGTGATCAGTTACCAGAAAAACCAAACAATATTGAAACTGGTATTATTAATCTCGATAAAAACTCTGGTCGTGGCACTCATTGGGTTGGATATGCAATTGATCCACGTGGAATTATTTATTTTGATTCATATGGACTAGCACCACCAAAAGAATTTTTAGAATATGTTAGCAGCATGCAAAGTACTCCAATCTGGTATTCAACATTACCAACACAAACATTAACTGATCCGCCAATATGTGGTCGTGAAGTACTCGCTGTACTTGATGCTGTATCAAAATCAACAAAACCACCTCATAAAGTCGTGCATGAATATACTACGTTATCACATTTAAACAGACATTAGTAAATATAATGGTGGATATTTACGGAAGATCTTCTCTTGGTAAAGCTCAGCAGCAAGGTGATTTATCTAAATATGCAACTCTTGACCAGCTCAGAAATGAAATCGATGATTTATTAAACATTATAAGTGTGGATCAAAATCAAGTCGTTGTTTTTCAGGATAAACAAGGACGATTAAAGACAAGTAATATACAACTGCCAGATGTACTCATACGAATTCCTAATGCGGTTGTTAATAATATCGTTACTTTTACTGATCAAGGTAAAATACAAGATTCCGGTACGTCAGTCAACGATTATGTCAAAAAAGCTGGTGATTCATTCCCGGGTCCCATTATCATGAATCGAAATAAAATTATAGACCTTGGAAACCCAGCCGCAGATACAGACGCCGCAACAAAAAAATATGTGGATGATCAAGAATCTAAGTACGTATTAGTCAACGGCGGTATAATGCGTGCATTTCTCAATATGAATAATAATAGTATTAATAATCTTAGAACACCAGAATCTGATTTTGATGCTGCAACAAAAAAATACGTCGATGATAAGGAAATTCCTATGACAACTTCGCTAAAAACAATCAATGACGAAATGACTACACTCAATAATACTTTTTCTAGACATGTAGAAACGTTCTTAAATTTTCGTAGAAACATAAACAAAACCATTAAAGGATTTTTGGGGGAACAACCAACCGTTGACATGAAACTCTCCGACGTTAACACGAAACCCAACGACATTGTCAGTGGAATACCTAATATTGTTCAAAAAACTAATCTGATTAAAATTCCACACGGACAAATTAAAAATATCGTGTACACAGTAGCATCAGGATCATCAACATTGACACCACAAAATAACACTCTCGAACATACCGCAGAAGTAACTGGGTTATACAGGCTGTCCATGTACGGTTTGGAAATTACTGCGGCCACTTCATCATCACCGAATGTAGATCATAATCCTCTACTGGTGATGCTAAATAAGAACATCAAAGAAACATTTACGTTGACGTCAACGGAAATGCTCCCGAGATGTTACTGGTGGTGTCTGGAATTCGTAGCTGAAACTCCTTAATTAATTACTTAACGTCATTGTATAATGAATCAAAACCAAGGACCCCAGTCCTACGTCGACGTTCAACGTCACAGATATAATCAAATATGTAAATGTCAGATTGAATTAAAAAATATCATCGACGATTATACAGTAAAAGTAAAAAAATATCGCAGACGTATGGTTGTCATTGATATAATTGTTTACTCAGTTTCCGCTGTTGTTGCTGAAGCCGGATTATTATTATCAACAATAACAATGACAGCGCCTGCAGTTGTAACAATTGTCGTTTCAACTTCAACGACTATCGCAGGCATTCTCAGTATTATCGCTAAGAAGATATCTGCATGTACAAATACTAAATTACACGAGTATATAATAAAATTACACACAGCAACAACAGCCTATTCTAAATTATCGTCATATATTTCCTTGTATCTCAGCGATGGTAAAATATCTGATGAGGAGTTCGCAACGATAATGAAAACCTATGATGAAGCATTCAGAATCGCTAGCGATTTTGGTGACAAAGTCACTCACAACAGCCAAGGCGACAAAATGGAGAATTAAATAATAACAATAATAATAATGACTGAGTCCTCGACAACGTCGAGAGAGTTACTTCAACAGATCGTCACTAATACAGCACCATCAAAAACTACTATGATTTCATTAAGTTCGACCAATCCTGAGTTTAGCGTTAACTTTCCAACCGCAATTCCTGCAAAAGAAATAGCCATAGCACAATTACGAGTTTATTATAGCTGGCCAAATATTAGATCAAAGCCATTTGGTGGACTGCAACCGAATATTCGTTAGTATTCGCTAATAAAAATAAACCTGATGGAACTCCTGACTGGCAAGTAGTTAGGATTCCAACGGGCAGTTATCAAATAGAACAGATCAACGATGAGTTTCAACGTAGAATTAAATCTATTACAGGAAAAGAATCAAAAATAGCAATTACTGCTTATGAACCAACATTATCAGCGGCAATTGAAATAAATTCCACTGATTATTTTGTAGATATTTATCAAAGTTCGATTAGATCCGTGTTAGGTTGGCTAGATATTCCACGAGTTTATCAAGGACCACCAGAACCACAACGATCTGATTTCGTTACAGATAAAAGAATATTTATAAAACTTCCATAATATCAGAGAGGAAAAGATGCTTATCCATGGCAACGATATTTTGGTGATAATAGAGTTATACATTATAAAGATAGACAAGAATCATATTTTACAGATGTAATTGATGGTAAGAAAGGTAAAATAATAATACTTGATGTTGATTTAATAAATTCATATGCTAATACAATTAAATCTGAACATGTACGTGTATTTAATAATCTACAAAATTTATTTTCAAGCATTAATGTTTCTTACAACAATGATTTAAAAAATCAAATAATTGAAAAATGCAACATTTGAATCAAGTTGCTTCAGACCTAGAGTTTATGAATGATATTATTGTTAACAGAGAAAAAAAATTAGTAATCCCATCTAGAATTGCACATACTACAGGTTACATAGTTAATGAAGACGATCCAGTTCAGCGTGTTACACTAAATAATCTGTTTAGAACAGTATTTCTTAAACATTTCAGAATTACAAGAGAACAACTACCAACATTCATAATTCCGGGATTTAATTATGAAGAGCCAAAGAAATCAGTTAATGATCTTATTGATGAACATTTTAAAAGAATATGTGATTCATGGAGAAAATTAATACCTACACCAACCATTCTTAAATATAATAATGATCCACACGGTGGAGGTCGTCATATTTCTCCTGGTATTGTTAATATAACATCAACGATCGCAGTCAATCTAATATGCGATGCAGTTGATGGTAGTTATCAAGTAGATCTTTCAAAGTTTAACCAGGCCCATCAAGGATATATATTATATTCATTTAGTCCTCAAGCGCCCCCTGGGTGGTTAATTGTATCTGAGCCAATTAATCCAGTTTATCTACGTGTACATAATCCATTATTATCAAGGATAAATTTCAATCTTACTGACCAGACAGGATACTTGTTGGATTTAAGAGACGAGGAATTAAATATTAATTTGCATATACGCTCATAGAACGTCTGAGTAAATATTCCCTGATATAATTAGAAGAAAAAAAATCTGATTCTGAAATAATATATTTATTTTTTTTTACTGATTTTTCATAATCTGATGGGCTAAATACTCAACAAATTATTAAATTTTGCTAGATTTTTCATTTAGTCGTGTAAATACGCCATCAAATTAATAAATTTTGCTAGATTTTTTCAATCTCATGGGTTAAACAGTACTCAAAATCATTAAAATGTGAATAATAATTAAATTTCTACGTTGAGGCTATTGTATTTATAATGAAGCGAGATAACTCTGTACTCTCTGTAGAGTAAATTAAGCAGTTATCTCCCTCATCGCTACGTCAGCTCATAATACCACGAAGATATCTTGTTTTCTTTAATTATTTAGCGATTTAATTCTCTCTCTGTAAGCAATTAGCTGCCACTGGAGCAGTAATTTGTGATAGAAAAGGATAATATGCGATTATTTTGTGAAGTATGTTTGAAAATCGAAATAAATTCATGCTACAGTTCTACAATAACTGATTTTATTCACTACGCTGTGGTATGCTATATATCTGCATGTACAAGGTGTGGCATGTTATATTGATCTGAATGTACTCTTGAACTGTGTGGAATTATCGTATTTTATGAAGTGTGTTTGTAAATTGAAGTAAATCTACGCTGCAGTTTCACAATAATTGCGATTTTATTCTATTAGTAAATACAAGTCAAGAGTTAATCACATGTGAGACAGTGTAAATAGTTATATACTTAAATTTAACCATATATTCATAACAGATCCGGTAGCCAAGTGGTTAATGTGTTTGTGTGTGGATCCACTAGTGTAGACTCTTTGTGTGTTCGAGTCTCCAAAAATGCTAAAGATATATTATCTTGCATTTGGCGACAGATGCTATTAATTGGAGGGGGGGGGGTCAGGAGAATCAAATCCGAAACAGACAAAATACACTCTCCCACCATACAACCACGTGGTGGGTGTACTTTTTTGCACTCCCCGGGGTCTTGTATGGGGGAGAGTGCACAAAATCTCGTCATCATCATTGTATATATAATCATAATCATACAATCATATGTTTGTGCCGTCCAAAAAATACAATCAAAATCATCACCATTTGTATATATTCATGTTCATAAAATCATATGTTTTTGCCAAAAAATATAATCAAAATCATCACCATTTGTATATATTCATGTTCATACAATCATATGTTCATTAGGATAAGTTTAGGAGAATCAAATCCGTAACAGACAAAATACACTCTCCCACCATACAACCACGTGGTGGGTGTACTTTTGCACTCCCCGGGGTTTTGTATGGGGGAGAGTGTACAAAATCTGTTGTGGATTTCGAGGATTCTCCCGTCATCATCATTGTATATATAATCATAATCATACAATCATATGTTTGTGCCGTCCAAAAAATACAATCAAAGTCATCACCATTTGTATATATTCATGTTCATAAAATCATATGTTTGTGCCAAAAAATATAATCAAAATCATCACCATTTGCATATATTCATGTTCATACAATCATATGTTTGTGCCAAAAAATATAATCAAAATCATCACCATTTGTATATATTCATGTTCATACAATCATATGTTCATTAGGATAAGTTTAGGATAAGTTAGGATAAGTCTAGGATAAGTTAGGATAAATTAGGATAAGTTTATGTTTGTTCCGTCTGCAAAAAATATAATCATCATCATAACCATATGTATATATAATCATAATCATTCTCAAAACACAGTCCCCCTCTGACCTTCTGAGCCTGCTAGAATCTTGTTTGGCAATCTAGGGGTTCACATAGGGTTATGGGGACTACAAGTTTTGTAATCTGATTTAGTAATATTTTTTATTTTAAAGAAATATTTATTATATAATGAACCATGAAAACATTAATGATATTATTTCTGCTATTGAAAAATTGAAACATAACGGAATAAAGATATCTGATAATCTTGATCCTCAGAAAATTATGTGTGACTTTGAATTATTACAACAACGAAAATTCGAAAATAAATACACATTGCCATCCAATTATAGATTCGTGAAATTAATTTATCAATCCATGTTAGAATCCTTGGCAATGGTAAACGACACACAGGTGAAGCTATTTGCACCTCTTGCACGTTCAATCGAAAAGATTAGATCCGAATTATCTCACGAGTGCGAAAGAAAAAAGATTGTGGACAATCGTGTAATGCAATTGAGAAAAATTATGTTATTTGATTCTGTCAAAGGTGAAACAAGTGACACTGAGAGCAGCGACAGTGAAGGTAGACCCCTGACAGAGTCAGAGACTGTAGTTGTGGCTAAACAAAACCCTTGGCAAAATTGACAGAGTCGAACTATACAGTAAAAAAAAAATATTTATTTGTTTTGTTTTTTGTTATTTTAAGTTAAGAGGATAGAGTTATCTGACATATTCAGATATTATCTGCTGATCATATTTTATTGAAAATGAAGATTTGTATGTTTTATTTGCGACAAATTGTACCGATTGTGGATATATGCCAAAATATTTGGCAGCTGCATTTATTGATGGAAAAGTTATTTCTTGACCTGTTTCTGTATTCATGGCTTTAATAGCTCTCTTTCCGAATACTTTACACTTTCCTGTATTTCCACGTGCAGAATTCTGACTCTGTGTAATAGCTTGCAGGTTAGATAAATGATTATTTTTGGGATTTCCATCAATGTGATCAACTACAAGTCCATCTTTGATGACCCCATGAAAACATTCGAATATGAATCTATGTGAGAAATAATTTTTATTTCCACTGGTATTAAATACAAAATAACCAAATTTATTAACACTACCGACTGGTTTTTTTAATCGACAGTGCCTGATTACACCATCTCGAGACGCCTCATAATTTTTAATTATGGGATGTGCCACAAATTCTTTTTGCTCCATTTATATATAATATTATTTGTTTAAATCATTGTTTTGAAATCTGACCAGATAATCTTCTACGGTTTTTATAGGAGATTTATCTGACGATGTCAGTGTATTATTTTTTTTGTCATAATATCATTTTAATTCTCTATATTTTTTACCGCCGCATTTTACACATAACTGAGTTTTTCCTCTGACTCCAACACCACATTGCACACACGGTTTTGGTCCTAGACTACCATTTTTAACGCTTTGCATATGGTAGCAGCAGAATTCATTCACGCATGCTTTGTTACAAGGAGAAGTATATCCGATTTTGAGCCAAATACATCGATTCTTTGTTTGAATCAGTATATATATATATATATATATATATATATATATATATATATATATATATATATATATATATATATATATATATCCTAAAATTCAATTTAAATATTTGTCTTAATTATAATGGAAGAATTATCCATCATTGAGCCTTCCGCAGTCTCAGCGGGAACTAGATTTGATCTTGACAGATTACCAGGATATAAATTTAGTGCTTCGATGCAAGATCTAGCTTTAACAAATAAGGATATAACCGAACGTATCCGTGAAGCCAAGAAGGAATTTCGTGACGATGGTGCGGCTCATGTGTGGTCAACATTCAGGATCGGAAATATTGTCGATACTATAATGAATGACAAACGAGGAAGAATAATTATTAACCACCTTGATGTTCAAAAATATTTTATTTTAATAAAATTTATTGTAAGGACAGACGACGATACTTGGATTATTCGTGACAAGCGTGATCCAGTCCGCATACAGTCGGGAAATAATATTGTTCTCTTGAATAATAAATCCAAACCCGGAGTACTTACTGGTATTGACAAACCGTATTATGAACGAAGGTACCCTGTGACTGCGGTTGTCTATGCAATATATCCGCTGAATAATAAACCTGACGTCAATGATCTCAAGCCGATGAGACTGTCAGAGTCAAGAATAAACTGTGTAGCTGAACGAGTTACAGAACACTTCACAAACGCAATACGTGGTAATGGTTTAACAGATTTACGACGTAAAAAAATAAATACATGGGCGGAAGCAGTTAAAGATACTGGAGCATCTATTAAAGATGTTGCTGAGCTAGAGAAGAAATTAAGATTTCCAATAGCAGTAAAAACACTAACCGGAGAAATTTTGT
The DNA here is from genome assembly GCA_016617855.1 of Megalonaias nervosa. Lineage (NCBI taxonomy): Eukaryota > Metazoa > Mollusca > Bivalvia > Unionida > Unionidae > Megalonaias > Megalonaias nervosa. The sequence goes on from JAECUM010012959.1 coordinate 70,169, forward strand.
ACAAACCGAAATATATAAAAAATGGAAACCCTATAACAATCATTGATCATAATGCACATGCATGGACTTTGGCAGTAACAATATTTCCACGAGACAGAACGGTTAAATTTTATGATGGTAATATGTTTGATTTTATCAGAAATATTAGTAAAAGTGACCCTGTATCTGTTTGGTTATTTCAAAGTTCAGAATATGATTATTACGATCAGTTTGTACGGCCTGGTGGGGATATTTATCGTAGAGAATCTCTTCATGTAGAAATGGAACATCTTGCGCTGAAATATACTTCTGACGATGTCAAAGTTAGACAATTACTGAATAATTGTTTTACCGTTCCATCAGTCGCTGCTCACTTTGCTCAAGAGAAAAATTTATGGAAACCGACACGATTGGAATTTCTTGAAGATGCCCAGAAAAGTTGTATAGAATATGGACACGGTGGATTATGGAATACTAAATACATGTATCTCCGTTGACGTGGTAGCGTGTTATCCTGGAAGTTTTCTTGGATACGGAGAATGTTCTGAATACTTTAAGAGATTTGGACATCCATCACACGAGATGACCAGAGTTGCGATAAACGGACCTTTACCAGATTTTGACTTAACTGGATTTACCTATATAGAATCATTCGAGTTTACGAAAATCTCCATCCGATTACTTATGCTTGGTTTGGAAGACATTTTTCAGAAAAATGTTGGGTTCCAATAGTACTATTACGATATATGCTTGATGTTGGAATTTTAGTATCTTTACAGGTGAGTGAAGCAATTATATCGTATCGGTCACAGAAGCAAGTTTGGTTACCAAAACCGGATAGATTTAATATTGATGATGCCAGGAAAGAATTTCCTGATCTTAATGAAGATGACATTATTAAAATTACTAATAATATACGCAAATGCAGAGACGATCACGATGAGAAACTTGCAAAAGATCTTGGTAGAAAGATAATCGGTATATTTACACAAGGAGGATCATATGATCATAAACGACACTGTACAAGATTAATTATGGACGATGCTGAACTTGATTTTATAATCACTGATACAACGGAAAAAAAACACATTTATAAGTCGAAGTAATGCTTATTTATGAAACGGAACCAAACTAGGTACAATTGTGAGCTATACTGATGGTGACTCACCGCAGTTTACTCATTTAAGATCTTCGATATTAGCCTACCTTTCGATAAATCTGCTGTCTATGATAAATAGATTTCCTCGTTACGCTGTCAGGGTCGCCACGGATTCGTTCTACATAAATAAAAAATACACGGATTTGTTAAAACCGCTACTTGGTAATGGTGAATGGGGATCATGGAGAATAAAACAAGAAAATATATTTAGTTATTCTGAATCTGCCGACGTTGAAATTAAGGAAATATATTACAAAAATAATAATCAAGTATCAAAGTCATCAGCACCATCTGTAAATGATCCTGTGGGTAGACATAAAACTGTTTATCTTAACGGATGCGGTGGTTCAGGTAAAACAACACGTGCGATTAAATTATTCCTGAACAACTATTCAGATATAATTGTTTTAACACCGACACATAAACTGGCCAGAGAAATAAAAGAACGAGGAGTAAAATCATGTACATATCATAGTTTCTTCAGATGGTGTGGAGACACATGGACTCCTGAGCGAATGGGTGAGAAATATATACCTAAATATATTATCTGGGACGAGATAGACACGGTGTCGTTAGAAATATTAAAAACATTTCTTGATTGGTTATTGACAAAGAATACTGCCGTAATAATGTGTGGTGATCATGGTCAATCACCACCCTTTATTGGACAGTCACCACATGAATGGCTGAAGAATAATGTAGATTATTATGAAGAAATAAATGATGACCATAGAGCTATTGATGAACCACTGAAAGAATTTAAAAGGTTAATCAGACTACAGCCAGAGAAAATACAATGTGAGATAATGCGTAAATTAATTCCAGAAACTACTATGAATGATTTTTTTAATTTATGGAGACCCGCTGATTTGATAGTCGCAAGTAGAAAGATAATTCGTGATGAACTGCAGGAGAAATTATTTCTGTTACGTAAAGAAAAATTTTCAGATCAACCTGTACCATTATGTTATCGCCCAGCAGATACTCGACGACAAAATATTGATGTTGAAATTCCTGGTGGTGGGATACAAAATCTTGTCTTGAATGATATTGTTTTGGTTGCTGTTGATGTTGTTGAGAATGCGCTGAGTATAGATAAATTTCCGTGGACGTTAGGATACGCTATAACGATTCACTCATCACAGGGATTAACTATTTCTGATACAAATGTCTGGATTGTCGATGATCGGATCGAATGGTCAAATTTAGTTGATCTTGCAGTATCTCGAGTCAGAAGAATATATCAACTACATAGGGTTATTATGAATTTTACAGAAAATAATGATCAAACTGTTAGTAATGACGTAATAAGAAAAAAACTATCTGGTTATAAACAATGCGACAAACAAAATAAGCGTGACTTTGATATTGATACTGAATTTATTATAACACTAAAACAACGACAGAATAATCATTGTGCAAGCTGTAACTGTAATATGTTATAAAAAATATTCGAATAATAATCCAAGACAATTCACCGTAGACAGAATTAATAGTGATCTTGGTCATACACGTGATAATGTGATGCTGACCTATCTTGAATGTAATCGACGTCGGGGCGCTGGACGCCCTGGTGCTAGCTTACATAAGTGAAGGTGGTGGTAATTGTGTGTCTTTAGGAATTACTTGTAATTGTTCACGTACAAATCCACGTTCAGGAGCAGTTGAATCTAGTCTGTAGATTGCAGGTCTACCAGTGGATCTTACCACGCTAGAAATTGTATGTGTAGTCACACTCCAGATAGGATCAGTTGCTCTTTATTTACCACCTTCAAGTTCACCAGGTTCATATAAATATCTTACAGTTACATTACCTAATACTGGTTGAGAGGAAGATTCACGTTGGTGTATTGGTATATATTTTTTTGTAATTGCATTAGAAGGTTTCATGGAAGTTGCACGAGTAATTTCATTATTCAAAGCAGCTATCACACTTAGTAACCTTGCAACCCATTCACGAGATCTCTCCCCCGACTTAAAGTCAGTGGATATTTCCCTTGCATATTGATATCCAAATAACCGCTCAGCAAGTGTTCGATTAAATCGTTCAACGATTGCCTGATCACGACGAATTTCAGTGTGTGTCCTTGTCTGATTTTAACGTTATGTTTATTCATCAACGATAATACCGCACCAAGAAATTCTTTGCCAGGATCAACTTGTAATAAGTGTGGCTATCGTAGACCACCACGTTGATAAATTCGCTCAAACGCAGATACAACTTCAGATGCTGTCTTTGTTGATAATGGTTTTGCTTCTTTATATCTGCTTGCAACGTCAACGACAGTCAATGCGTATTTGTATGTGCGTGATTGACGTCTACCAATTTTAATGGTGTCATGTAGTAAAAATAAAATATCTGCTTGATGAACTTCATTAGGGGTGCTGACATCAAAATGTGCGTACTGAATTTTTTTAGGTGGTGGTAGATAAATTTGCTATATTGCCTGTCGTGCTAACCACGCTGCAGCAACAGCACGTGAGACTTTTGCAGCTTCAGCAAGTTTAGTAATCGCTGCTCTCCCCCTCCAATATCCTCTTGGGCTATAATAAATGGATTCCATTATAATAGTTATATAATTAATTACCAGCCCCTAACATTATTTTACCTTTCATAGCAGATTTTATTAGAAAACTAGCGAGTTTTTCTCTGACAGATTTATTAGGTATGGAATTTAATACATGAATCAATTTCACATCTGCGAGATGCCGTTGTTGTAAATCTTTACTTTTATACGCAACATCATGAACACGACACGCTTGATCAGTCTTGTTTATTGGATGCTCTCCTGGTCTTGGTTGATCTTGATCATCAAGTCGGATATCAAGTCGAGTTCCAGGACCACAATAATTATATCCAGGAAGATGTTCCTCACCGGGGTATTTAGCCCATGGAGTTCCTGGTAATTTTCCTAATGAAGCGGCGATATCTCCACCGTTCTTCGTCGATGAAATAAATTTATATTTTTTTGTGCCACATTCTACACATTTACCTGTAATTGCAAGTCTTTTATTTTTTGTTGTTATTGTTGTTAATCCAGTGGTATGGGTAAGTGCTCTGCATCGAACGCAATATAAATTTATGTTATTTATTATATGAATATAATTGACTTTTCTGCGACACAAAAACAAGAACCAGTAAGGCACCATCCAGCGCTACCGAATTCTATCAGAATGATTATAATAGGCCCATCTGGATCAGGCAAAACACAATTATTGCTTAATCTGATAATGCGATGGCTCAAGCGGGATAAATTATATTTGGTAGCACCATCTGTAGATGATCAACGATGTTACGAAGTACTTAAAGATTTTAATGAAAATGCAAAATTGCTGAATGAAGACGGCAATGATGTTGTTGATTTTATTACCGATATTGATGAAGCACCATCTGTAGATGATCTAGATGGATTTATTAATAACCTCGTAGTATATGACGATATTATGTTAGATAAACAATCAAATCCAGCTCGGATATTTTCTCGAGGTAGACATAAAAATACTGATGTGATTTATGTTACTCAGCGATATACACAAATACCTAAAGTGATCAGAGATAACTGCAATATTTTAGTTGTGTTTAATGGAGTAGATAATTATACCTTACAAAATATTTATTATACTTGGTGTTCAGGGGATATGGATATGATTAAGTTTAAAAACTTCTTTTCAAAAGCACAAGCTGTTCCGTTTGGATTTATAACAATAAATCTACATGACCCAAGATCTAGATATCGTATAGGTCTTGATAAAATCTTTGGTTAATTATAGCAGCAGAGAGGGTGAACGGCAAAAATTGAGTGACCCGGCAAGTAAACGAGTCGCATAAAAATTTGAAGAAAAAAAAATACGTCAACGATGGAATAACAAAAATGAGCTAACCCAGACGATTTATTGTCAGTTCTCAACCGTATGAAAATATGTTCGGTTAGAGGCTTCAGTTTAACGTTATTGACCTTGTTTTTTCAGCCTCTGTAGGAACCTTTATTTTTGCTCACGGACTTGAGCAAAAATTTGTAGGGTTTACCCTCTCTGCTGCTCGTGGGTGAGGCCTGTCCGGGTCTATGGGTGGCATCCTTACCTGTAGATCTCCTCCGACCTTCCCGTCGCCCTGACGGATACGGACAGCCGGCTCTTCCTCAATCACACGACGCGACTCAGTGGGTCGGGGTCGGTAGTACTCCTGGAAACTCCACTCCTCCAGTGTGCCTGCTTCTACCACTCCGCCATGCTGGCGATCTCTTCGAGAGCCCTATTCTCTCTCTCTCTCTCTCCGCTAGGAATACTTTCAACTCGCGACGGTAAGTACTCAGGACATGCTCCTTGGATATAACCTCGCGTAACCCGTAGTATGATCATTCGACTTCTGCCATCTTTATCCATTTCTCAAATAACCCTCGAACACGGGTGTGGAATTGAGAGTGGGTTTCCGTTGAATTTTTCGTCGAATCCCGAAAAAGTTTATGGTACGTTTCTGCGGTCAGCCTTTAATAGCAAAGAAGGGCCTTCTTGAGCGCGTTGTGGTCGTCCGCTTCTTCTGCGGCTAAGTTATGGTAAACTTCGCGAGCTGGACCTTGAAAAAAGGCCGAGACGTTAATCGCCCAATATTGCCCGTGAATTTTATGAACGAATGGGAGTTTCTCAAATTGTACGAGGAAATCGTCAATGGACTCTTCTTTGTCGTTGAATCGCGGCATACTTATCTGTACCATTCGGTGGTCGATAATCGGACCTACGCTCCCTCTAGAACTCGTAATGGATTCGTCCCTATCGGCGGTCCTAGCTTCTGCCCTTAATTTATCCATTTTGAGATCTTTCGCGGTCGCTGCTATCCCGGCCAGTTCCATCTGTGTCTTTCTGTCCGCTTATATCCTGGTCAGCTCCTTCTGTGTTTATCTTTCGTCTGCTTTTTCGGCCCTCCATTCTTTGATTGTCTCCTCTATGAACCCTGCTAGGCGATCTCCTTCATACCCTATATCTTCCGTGCCCATGACGCGATACTCTTTAATCATCTGTCTTTCTGTAGCCATTTTATGATGATACTAACAGTAAGTGATACCTTGTCTCGACTTACTAAACAATTGACAGATGTTACAAGTTCTTAGCCCAATACTTACCTGTTGACGATAACTAACTTCGCTCAGGTAAAATATTTTGCTCGATATTTGCTTCACAATTACTGCAAGTAACTGAAATCTACCAAACATGCAAATATCAAAATATAACATACACAAGTTGGAAATCATAAAAATTCAAAACACACAGGATGGAAAATATCTCAACTGTTTACAAATACTTCCTAATAACTAATACTTTAGGTCGTAAAGATAATATTTTTGTCTAATTCAGATCCTGGACGATGCCGCTGTAGTATTAAATTTTGACCCTCATTGAATTCTGACCCGGTCGGGTCATTTTTCAACGGCAGTGATCAAAATTTCACGTTAAAATCTGACCCTTGTTGAAATGTCCTGTTAAATAACGACCCAGGTGTAGTATTAAATTTTGACCGTCGTTGAATTCTGACCCGGTCGGTTCATTTTTCAAAGGCTGTGATCGCATCAAAATCAGAACTGAGGAAGAAAGTGACTGCGAAATTCAGTCCTTCAAAAGTACCTTTGAAGTTACGCCGCTCTCATTCTCAAGTCGGTATCGTTTGATATAACACAGACTAGGTAGAGGGATGTAGCAGCAGAGGGGGTGAACAGACCATTTTGCTTGAGACATTATTTATGAAAAATAAGCCTTTCTACGAAAAGAAAACCTTAAGTTCGGCGACGTTAAACCACAACCTCTAACTGACGTGAGATTTCTTAGGGTTAGATTATCCCGTTACTTTATCTCTGACTTTTGGGTTTTTTTATGGTGTGTTTATTTTACGTGTTGGTCACTGAACGTTGGTCGTTCACCCCCTCTGCTGCTGTAAATTAAACAGCAATTATAGATATTATCAATAATGATTGGAGAACCACACTCAGCTAGATTAGCTCGAGAGCGACTACATGCAATCAAAAAATATTTACCCGTCCGTAATTTAGTTAAACAACAACTGCAAGCTCGTCAGGAGTCTCAGGTGGAATTTGCAGAAGGTACAGAACAATTATTTAAACCGATTGTCGAACCAACAAAGAAAATTGTTACAGCAACTGAGGCAACACAAAGAGCTCTTGAAACATTACCTGTTGATATTGCTGGCCATATTCAAGCAGCTCAACCACAACCACAACCACAACCACAACCACAACAACAACCAAAACCAAGAACTAAGATAATAGATAAATTTACGCCTGAAGGTATTGCTGCTATCAGGGATCCAAAAAAATTAATTGATATTGCCGCGTTTGGATATTATGAAAGACAAAAATATGTAAAACCAGAACATGTTAAATCTCTAAGCTCTGCCAATTGGTTTAGGGATGTATATCGCATCTATAATGATATTCCAGAAATTAGACACGATGAAGATAAAAGAAAGTTTAATAGATTTGATGAGACCATACATAAATATACAGAAGAAAGAGCTAAACAAGTTAAACGACTATCACCATCACCGCAACGATTACCACAACGGTAATCATCATCACCACAACGATCACCACAACAATTACAATTTGAATCACCACGATCACCATAATTACAACTAGTGAAACAAATAAAAAAAAAAAAAAAAAATAGAACAAGATAAACATTTAGAAGAATTAATGAAACAATTGCAATCACCACGACAACCAGTTAGAACAACAGAGGAAGAATATCAAGATCCTGGCGCAACTGGAAGTGCTTTAGGAAGTGGCTTTATTACTTGTCCCAATAACGTCCTTGCTGATGTTGATCGACTAGAAATTCTCATGGGAGGAAAACGAGCTGGCAATAATTCCCCAGAAATTATTAATGAAGCAGCTGATATTTGTAAACGATTATTTACAGGTGGTGTTATGGATATTAATGTGTATCGGTCCCTTATTAATGAAATCGCCGATGATTATCATAGTGACTAAATATGTAATTAGATGCAATTAGTGATAAAATCACTTAATAATAATATGATCATATACAATACTCATAGACCAACCATGGTCAGGGCAATAAATTCACGATTACCAGTATACAAAAATACCTACGGAGATGGACTAGGTGATGTTGTTCAAGGTCTATTTAGAGGGATAGCCCCAAAAGCAATACCGCTTGCAAAGCAATTAGGAATGAAAGCTATTGATGTTGTTCGTGAAAAAGGTATTGGCGCTGTTGGTGATGTTGCTAGCAAAGCATTCTCAGCGATCAAGGATAGACTAGCGCGATTAATACGCAGACCGCAAGCGGTCCGACCTCAACTAGTGAAACTGGCCAGCACTGAAGTGATGCCCGCAAATGTCAGTAAAATAATAAATCAAGCTGCTAATCAGAAACTAGCAGAGTTGGCTACAACACTAATGTTGGGTTAGAAAAAGAAAAAAATATAACCGGTAGTCTGGTAGCATTTATCGAGGTTGAAGGTGAAATTTTGCGAGATAATAATAATCCATACGACGCTGATATTGGTGTTGGGTTTGTTAATAACGGTGTTATGGCTTTATTCAAAAGCGCCATATACATGATTGATGGAAAAATTATTGAAGCAATCTACAATGATGTTGATGTTGCCACGACGATACTTGGTCTTGCGCGATATAGTGATGATTATTCAAGATCAGCTGGTCCATCAATGATGTTTGTAAAAGATACTTCTAATTCTCCAGAGTATAAACAATATGAACTAAGACGACCAAGAAATTTTGCCAACAACGCTAATGCTGATGTGTGGCCGGTGGTTCATGGTGCTGATCCAGATTTTAACTTAGGATTTAGATCACGTCTAGCAATGTTAAGCGGTGCAAGGAGAGCATTTTCATGTGCGATTCCATTATCACATATCTTTGGATTCTGTAGAAATGTCAGAGAGGTCATTTTCGGAGCCAAACACACAGTTACACTTGTAAGAAAAGCTACTGATGATGATGCAATATGGAGACCCGCTGGTACTGATGCTGGTATAGTAAAATTAAAAAAACTTTCATTGTGGATGCCAGTAATGACTCCAACAATACCTGAAGAAGAACATTTACTTTCTTTTATGAGCCAAAGTGGTAAATCGATGTTATCATGGTTGACGATGACCACAGATGCTGTGCAGAGTACAGTTAATGGTTTATTTACTTGGCAAATAGCATCACAGCAACGTGTTTCTGCACCACGGCATATATTTATTGCGTTTCAAGATGCTGCACGAGTAGACTCACAAAATTTAATCACAATGATATTTGATCAACTCGGTGTTTCTGAGGTTTCTTTAAGGATAAACGGACATCAAGAACCTTCTGAAGAAGTGTTGCTAAATTTCGGTCAAAATCATGTTGCGCGTGCATCTCATCGATTAATGACTTTCATGGGGCGTGATCAGAATATTGATTCTGGTTTACAAATATCACAGTTAGATTTTACAACATTATATCCGATTTATTACTTTTCGCTGGAACATTTAGATTTAACCAGACAGTCCGTCGTTGATATAAATTTTCGAGCTCGCATAAACAGAGATGCTGCAACTATTCCTGATTACAGAGCAATTGCTGTTATACTTAGCGATAAATCAAGGTTACTTGAAGGTGTTGGTGGACGAATGAAAGTTATTGATGCTCCAATAGAAAACATGTAATTAGATCGCTCATAATAATTATAAATGTCACATCTAGTTAATGTCAGTCTGACTCCTGGTCAGATTAAAAAGCTACAATCATCATAAAAAAATAATTGTGCGGCAAAAATATCACTAAAGCGAGAACAAATCGCGAGTGGTCCGAATAAGCTATCATTATCAGAACGCCAGCATAAGCATTTTAATGAAGCAAAAAAATTGAATAAAGGTATAAAACTTAATCTTTCTGCGAGTGTCATTAAAGACATCGTTAAAACGGGTGGTATATTTCCACTTCTTGCCGCGTTACCAGCGATAATAGCCGCTGCAGCCCCAGCTGTTGCAAAAGCAGCTGCATTAGGCGCTGTTGGAACCGCTGCTGGAATGGCGTTAAAGAAAGCAACGGGTCAAGGAATTATGCACGCAGAAAACTTAAAAAAAAGATCACGGGCAAAACAACGCGGAAGACGTCTAAGAGCACCAAACGTTCCACAACCGGGCCGTCTAAGATGATCAGGCTCGGCATACGGTCGCTGTCTAAGATTACCAGGGACCCCATATTCATGGTACCGAAAAGGTCTAAGACTGCCCCGATAACTTCGTCATCGAATTCGATGATTTTCCCTATGTCCAATTTTGATTTACTTAATGCCACTAAGCAACTGAATATAAAAAAAACTTTAGAGGAGTATTTATGCGTGATCAATTACCTACCGTTGCAATGCGACAAGAAACTGGTATTATTAATCTCAATAAAAACTCTGGACCAGGCACTCATTGGGTGGCGTATGCAATTGATCCACGTGGAATTATTTATTTCGATTCGTATGGGTTGGCACCACCAAAAGAGTTTTTAAAATATGTTAGTACTGCTATGCAAAGTAAGAATTCGATTCGTTCTAAAATTTGGTATTCAACGTTACCAACACAAGAAATAACTGATCCACCGATATGTGGTCGAGAAGTACTCGTTGTACTTGATGCTGTATCAAAATCAACAACACCACCTCATAAAGTCGTGCATGAATATACCACGTTGTCACACTTAAACAGATATCAGTAAATATAATGGTAGATATTTATGGAAGATCTTCTCGCAAAGCTCAGCAGCAAGTCGATTTATCTAAATATGCAACTCTTGATCAGCTCAGAAATGAAATCGATGATTTATTAAATATCACAAGTGTGGATCAAAATGAAGTCGTTGTTTTTCAGGATAAACAAGGATGATTAAAAACGAGTAATATACAACTGTTAGATGTTCTTATACGAATTCCCACCGCGGTTATTAATAATATCGTTATTTTTTCTGATCAAGGTAAAATACAAGATTCCGGTAAATCAGTTAACGATTTTATCAAGCGAGCTGGTGATTCATTCACCGGTTACATTATTATGAATCGAAATAAAATTATAGACCTTGGAAACCCAGCCGCAGATACAGATGCAGCAACAAAAAAATACGTCGATGATCAAGAATCTAAGTACGTATTAGTCAACGGTGGTATAATGCGTGCATTTCTCAACATGAATAATAATGGCATTAATAATCTTAGAACACCAGAATCAGATTTCGACGCTGCAACGAAGAAATATGTAGACGATAAGGAAATTCCTATGACAACTTCGTTAGCTACAATCAATGATGAAATGACTACACTCAATACTAATTTTACTAATCACGTACAAACTTTCTTAAATTTTCGTAGAAACATAAACAGATCTATTAATGATTTTTTTGGAAGTCCACCAACTGTTGATATCAAACTCTCCGACATTAACATGAAACTCAACGACATTATTAACGGAATACCTAGTATTGTTCAAAAAACTAATCTGATTAAAATTCCACACGGACAAATTAAAAATATCGTGTACACAGTAGCATCAGGATCAACAACATGGACACCGCAAAATAAAACTCTCGAACACACAGCAGAAGTAACTGGGTTATACAGGCTATCCCTGTACGGTTTGGAAATTACTGCGGCCACTTCATTATCACCGAATGTATATCATAATCCTCTGCTGGTGATGCTAACCAAGGACATCAAAGAAACGTTTACGTTAACATCAACGGAAATGCCCCCGAGACGTTACTGGTGGTGTCTGGAATTCGTAGCTGAAACTGTTTAATTACTTAATTAAATGACGTTGTTATTGTATAATGAATCGAGTGACGGATTCACTTATCGACGTTCAACGTCACAGATACGCTCAAGTATGTGAGTGTCAAACCAAACTAAAAATTATCATCGACGATTATACAATAAAAGTAAAAAAATATCGCAGGCTTATGGTTGTTATTGATATAATTGTTTACTCAGTTTCCGCTGTTATTGCTGAAACCGGATTATTATTATCAACAATAACAATGACAGCACCTGCAGTTGCAACAATTGTCGTTTCAGCTTCAACGATTATCGCAGGTATTCTTAATATTATCGCTAAGAAGATATCTACGTGTACAAATGATAAATTACACGAGTATATAATAAAATTACACACAGCAACAACATCTTATTCTAAACTATCATCGTATCTTTCTGCGTACCTCAGCGATGGTAAAATATCTGATGAGGAGTTCGCAACGATAATGAAAACCTACGATGAAGCATTTAGTGATAAAGTAACTTGCGATAAGAATGAAGGTTGAATTCCCGAGAGTGCGTTCTATTAAATAACGGAGTATTTTAAATAATGTCAGCGTTAAGACTATTACAACAGATCGTCACTAATACACAACAGATCGTCACTAATACAACGCCGTCAAAAACTACAATGATATCATTAAGTTCGACCAATCCTGAATTTAGCGTTAACTTTCCAACTGCAATTCCAGTAAGTGAAATAGCATTAGCGCAATTAAGAGTTTATCATAGCTGGCCAAATATCAGGTCAAAATCGTTTGGTGGACTACCAGCAAATAATTCACTGGTATTTGCGAATAAGAATAAACCCGATGGAACTCCTGATTGGCAAGTTGTTGGAATTTCAACGGGCAGTTATCAAATAGAACAGATTAATGATGAGTTCCAACGCAGAATTAAATCTATCACAGGAAAAGAATCCAAAATAGCAATCACTGTTTACGAACCAACATTATCAGGGGCGATTGAAATAAATTCCACTGATTATGTTGTAGATATTTATCAAAGTTCCATCAGATCTGTGTTAGGATGGCCTGATGTTCCTCCAGACCAAAGGTCAAATGGAATTCCAGAACCAACCAAAAATGAATTTCTCACAACAGAAAAAAGATTTATAAAACGTCTAGAATATCGAAATAAAGATGAATGGCTTCATATAGCATTTCAATTAGATCCAAGCAACGATAGATATTACTTTACCGATTTTGACGGTCAAAGGATCCCTAAGATAACTAGATCAGCATTTGATGTCATCAAAGACGCCAGGACGAAGACTGATAGAGAGATTGTTGATGAAGAATTTTTTAAAATGTTTTTAGATTTTCTTAAGCCTGAATACGATAAAACACTTAATGATTTAAGGAGTTTATTTATTTTATTATCTCAACATTATGACGATGGTGTAAAAAAATCAGATAATCGAAACAATAAAACATTTAAATGGAATCTTATTTGATTTATATATCGCTAATCGAAGTATTATAAACGTTGCGACTAAAGTCAATGGAAATATTTTATCAGATAAAGAGGCTAAGCAATTATTTCTTGATCATTACAAAATAACAGAAGAACAATTACAAACATTTACAATACCAGGATTTGATGCTGTTAAACTAAAAAAACAACTCAACGATGTCATTGATGAATATTTCCCTAAAGTATTTGCAGCGTGGATAAAAATAGCCCCACCACCGGTTATTCTTAAACACAATAATGATCCATACGGTGGAGGCCGTCATATCTCGCCTGTTATTGTTAATATAACATCAACGATCGCAGTCAGTCTAGTATGTGATGTAATTGATGACAGCTATCAAGTAGATCTTTCAAAGTCTAGCCAGGCCCAGCAAGGTGATATATTATATACATTTAGCCCTCAAGCGCCTCCCGGGTGGTTAATTGTATCTGAACCAATTAACCCCGTTTATCTACGTGTACACAACCCGTTATTATCAAGGATACATTTCAAACTTACAGACCAAATAGGACGTATTTTGGATTTACAGAATGAAACTTTAAGTATAAATCTGTATGTGAGATCATAGAGCGTCATCGTAAAACAAAAAAAAAAAAATATCCGAATCGGATCAGAATAGTTTTTTTTAACTGGGTTAAATCGTAATTATTATAAGTAAATAACCTGTATACTTACCAGGGATTTTGTTTAGCCATTATCACATCAACTCCACCTTCACTTTCATTATCACTTTCATTTTCACTTTCACTTTCATTTTCACAATGCTCTCTTAACTGTCTTATACGAAAGTTTATAATCTTTTTCTGTTCGTATTCATGAGATAATTCTAACATAATTTTGTCAATAGCGTTTGAGAGAGGTACAAACAGTTTTACCTGATTATCTGTAACTGTTGCCAGCGACTGTAACATTGCCTGCTGGATAAATTTCATGAATTTATAATCAGATGGTAAAGTGTACCTGTTCTCTAATTTCCGTTGTTCTAATGATTCAAAGTCAGACAGAATTTTTTCAGGATTAAGATTATCAGATATATTTACACCGTTTTGTTGTAATTTTTTAATCGCAGAAATAATAACATTAATGTTTTTGGAATTCATTATATTATAAATATTTGTTTAATATTAAAATAAAATAAAAATAATAGTCCCTAAGGACTGTTTCAAGATGATTATATACATATGATTATGATTATATACATATGATTATGATTATATACACATGATTATATACATATTATTATGATTATATACACATGATTATATACACGTGATTATATACACGTGATTATGATTATATACATATGATTATGATTATATACATAAGATTATGATTATATACATGTGAAGATGATTATATACATGTGATTATATCTTAATTAAGGACAGCACAAAACACAGAATCTTAATTACAGTAGCGTATTTACAGCAAGCATATTTACAGCACATTAACCCCATGTAAAACCCCTAGGTTGCCAAAGGTCATCCTAGTAGGCTCAGAGGTTATACATAAACTTATCTTATGGACGCATAAACACACCCCCAGCGAAGTTTTAATCGAAACGAAATACTAGAAATTCAGAGGGCTGTCTAGGCATTATGATTTTATGTAGCCCCTTAAATCAAGCAAGCATACTTACAGTAACAGTATTTACAGTAACGTATTAACATATTTACAGTAATGTATTAACATATTTACAGTAATGTATTAACATATTTACAGTAACGTATTAACATATATTTATAGGGACAACACAGTTACATATAAACTTATCTTAGGACAATACTACGTGCCTTCTCTACGCTCAATAGAAATTTTTGCACTCTCCCCCCATCATAATCACCCAGGGAGTGCAAAATTGCACCCACCAAGTGACATGGTGGGAGAAGTGTACGAATTTTCTATTAAAGCAGTAGACGGGCTGGCTACGCCCAATAAATAACAAATTTTGGCATAATATCACCCTCGCAGACATTTGCCGTTCACGAGATTCGAACCACGGACCTTGAACATGAGAGTCCAGCGCGTTAGCAATCGGCCACCGGACTTCATATGTATATATGTTAAAAAAGTTATTATATAGTTAGCGCAGTATACAGAATAAAATCAGAATTTATTGTAATGTATTGTGGATTTCTTAATAAAATCACAATTTATTGTGAATTTCTTAATAAAATCTGATTTTATTTTCAGTTTCCAAATGTTTGAAACTGCATTACACAAAACCCACAGTTGAAAGTCTGTATTAATCAGACGTTGCCAAGGATACTAAAATAATCGATAAGTTGGACTAACACGTAATGCCAGCTCATCTCTAAAAATAACCTCATGTACAATTCACTGCTGGGTAGCACAAAGCGTTTCATAAGAACGTAGAAAATATAAATATTATTGAGATTTTATATGATTCATAGAATAATGTGCATAATAGCATCATTATTTATACAACGATGAAATTATTGAAAATTCTCAATTGTTGTAGGGTCAAAACCCCAGCGATTCTCTAATTGATTTTGATGATTTCTTGATAAATTTAACAATAACTCACTAAAAACTGATAAAAAATAAGAACTTTTGTTCAAAAATCACTTCATTTTAGCAAAAAATAGTGATAATTTAGCCAAAGATTTCTATAAAATCGAAAAATCATCAAAATCAATTAGAGAATCGCTGGGGTTTTGACCCTACCAGCGCTACAAAATCTAGCCGAATTTCATTGATTTTTGGTCATTTTTCATGCAAAAAACGAGATTTTCGGACAAAAAAGCAACAAAAAACGAGATTTTGAAACAGAATCAACAAAATAAAAAAAAACACTAAATATTTATAAAGGCGATTTTTATTTGCAATACTGTTGAGATTTACATGCATAACTAAATTCAGTGAAATGTTTTTACAGTCGAAGTTTGGACAATCAGAGAATGTGATATATGTTTTGTGTACTATTGAAATATATATCACTTATAGGGTTGGACTCTTCAGCCTGATAAGGTGCAAAAATCAATGTGATTTCTTGACCAAAACTCACAATATCATTAGTACAACAAGTACAACAACTGCAATATTTACTAGTTATCCTTGACGGAGTTGTCTCGCTTCATCATCTGATACCATAAGAACATTACATCAATGAAAAAAACACCCGCATAAAACATGAAACTATGAAAGCAAAATGAGACGATACTTGTTCATGAAGAAGGTTCTGGTAGACTAACATATTGGAACCTGATTTTTTGTAGAAATCTTTTGGAAAAAGCAGATCTCGTGATATTATCTGCCGCGTGTTTTACTGAAGGTGATATTATGTTAAAGTGTTTACCGGCAGAATTAATTGATTGAAATATAATTTCTTCACCATCTGTATTTACGGATTTAACAGCTCTCTGTCTGAATATTTTACACCTTCCTGTATTTCCGGACTTGCAATTTTGACTTTGTGTAACAATTCGCAGGATATCAAGCGAGTTATCAAGTTTATTACCACTGATGTGAGCTATTACAAATCCATCCTTAATGATCCCAACATAACACTCGAACACGAACCTATGTGAGAAATATCTTTTTTTCTGGTCATTAGCAGTAAATCTAAGATAACCAGCATTATCAACACTACCGACTGGTTTCTTTAATCTGCAGTTCCTAATTACACCATCACGAGATGCGTCATAATTGGTGATGATTGGATGCTTTACAAATTCATTTTCCTTCATTTATATACTAATATTATTTGTTTAAATCATTATTTTGAAAATCTAGCGAGATAATCTTCCTCGGTTTTTATAGGAGATTCGGAAGATGTATTTTTTTTTTTTATCGTAATATCGTTTCAGCTCTCTGTATTTTTTACCACCACATTACGCACACAATTGAGTTTTTCCTCTGACTCCAACACCACACCGCACACACGGTTTTGGTCCTAAACTGCCTTGTCTAACGCATTGCATATGAAAGCCGCAGAATTCATTTACGCATGCTTTGTTACAAGGAGAAGTATATCCGATCATAAGCCAATGGCATCGATTCTTTGTTTGAATCATATACAAAAGATTAAAATTCAGTTTAAATATATATTTGTCCTAATTATAATAATGCAGGAATTATCCGCGATTGCACCTTCCGCTGTTTCGGCGGGAGCTAGATTTGATCTTGACAGACTGCCGAAATATAAATTTAGTTTTTCGATGCAAGATCTAGCTTTAACGGATAAAGATATAACAAAACGTATCCGTGAAGCCAAAAAGGAATTTCGCGACGATGGTGCGGCTCATGTGTGGTCGACATTCAGAATTGGAAATACTGTTAATGTGATGAATGCCAAACGAGGAAGAGAGATTATTGACTACCTTGTTCAGAAATATTTTATTTTAATAAAATTTATTGTAAAGACAGACGATGACATTTGGATTATTCGTGACAAACGTGATTCTGTCCACAGGTCAGGAAATAATATTGTTCTTAGTAAAAATTCCAGACCAGGAATACTTACTGGTATTGATAAACCGTATTACGAACGTACATACCCTGTGACTGCGGTTGTATACGCGGTATATCCGTTAAATAATAAACCTGACATTAAGGATCTCAAACCCACGAAACTGTCATCCTTGACTTCGTCAAGAATAAATTGCGTAGCTGAACGGGTTACAGAACACTTCACAAACGCGATACGCGGAAACGGTTTAACGGATTTACGACGTAAAAAAAATAAACACCTGGGCAGAAACAGTTAAAGATACCGGAGCGTCCATCAGCGACGTTGCTGAGCTGGGAAAAAAATTAAAATTCCCAATAACGGTGAAGACGTTAACCGGAGAGATTTTGTACAAACCAAAATATAAATCAAGAGGAGCCTCGATAGATATTATTGATCATAACGCACATGCATGGACCGTGGCAGTAACAATATTTCCACGAGATAGAACGGTTAAATTTTATAATGGTCATGTATTCGATGCTATCAGAAATATCAGTAAAAGTGACCCTGTATCTCTGTGGCTGTTTCAGAGTTCGGAATATGATTATCATGATCAGTTTGTACGATCTAATGGTGATATTTATCGTACAGAATCTCTCCATAGGGAAATGAAAAATCTTGCACAACGTCTTTGGCGTAAATACACATCTGATGATATTAAGGTTGAACAATTACTTAATAACTGTTTTACCGTTCCATCGGATGCTGCTCACTACGCTCAGGAGAAAAATTCATGGAAACCGACACGATTGGAATATCTTGAAGATGTCCAGAAAAGTTGTATCGAATACGGACACGGTGGATTGTGGAATACTAAATACGATTATAATGACGTTATCTCAGTTGATATGGTAGCGTGTTATCCTGGAAGTTTTCTTGGATACGGAGAGTGTTCTGAATACTTTAAGAGATTTGGACATCCGACACACGAGATGACCAGAGTAGCGATAAACGGACCTTTACCTGCTGACTTAACCGGATTTGCTTGTGAAGAATCGTTCGAGTTTACGAGGATCTCCATCCGATTGTTTATGCGTGGTTTGGAAGACATTTTTCCGAGCGATGTTGGGCTCCAATAGTACTAATAAAGTATATGCTTGATGCTGAAATTTTAATGTCGTTATGCGTAAGTGAAGCAATTATATCATACCGCGTGCAGAAGCAAGTCTGGTTGCCAGAACCGGATGTATTTAATGATGTTGAAAGAGATTTTCCTAATCCTGAAGATGATATTGTTAGTGAATACAGAAGAGAAAGTGATGAGAAATTTGCAAAAGATCTCGGCAGAAAAATAATCGGTAAATTTACGCAAGGAGGATCATATGATCATAAACGAGCGTGTACAAGGTTAATCATGGGCGATGCTGAACTCGATTTTATAATTGCTGATACAACGGAGAAAAACACGTTTATAAGTCGAAGTAATGTTTATTTATCAGACGGAACAAAATTAGGTACAATTGTGAGCTATACTGATGGCGAGTCACCGCAATTTACTCATTTAAGATCTTCGATGCTAGCGTATGTTTCGATAAATTTATTATCGATGATAAACAGATTTCCTCGTTACGCAGTCAGAGTCGCGACAGATTCATTTTATATAAATAAAAAATATGCGGATTCGTTAAAACAATTACCTATTAACGATCATGCATCATGGGGCGAATGGAGAATAAAACATGAGGATATAATCAGTTATTCTGAATCCGTCGATGTTGAAATTGCGAGAATATATTACAAGAATAATCCGCTATCAAGAATGTCATCGGTACCATCTGTATATGATCCTGTAGCTAGACATAAAACCGTTTATCTTAATGGGTGTGGTGGTTCAGGTAAAACAACACGCGCGATTAAATTATTTAGTAATTGTTCTGATATGATTGTTTTGACACCGACACATAAACTCGCCAGGGAAATAAAAGAACGAGGAGTAAAATCGTGTACATATCATAGTTTCTTTAGATGGTGCGGAGACGCATGGACTCCATCGCGGATGGGTGAGAAATACATTCCTAAAATTATTATCTGGGACGAGATATGCACGGTGCCGCTAGAGGTATTAAAAATATTTCTTGATTGGCTGTTATTGAAGAATACTGCTGTGATAATGTGTGGCGATCATGGTCAACCGCCACCTTTCATTGGATCGTCTCCACATGAGTGACTGAAAACATTTGTAGATTATTACGAAGAAATAACTGATGACCATAGAGCTATTGATGGATC
This sequence comes from Megalonaias nervosa, assembly GCA_016617855.1. Lineage (NCBI taxonomy): Eukaryota > Metazoa > Mollusca > Bivalvia > Unionida > Unionidae > Megalonaias > Megalonaias nervosa. The sequence goes on from JAECUM010012959.1 coordinate 90,308, forward strand.
ACTAAAAGAGTTCAGAAAGTTAATAAGACTACAGCCAGATAAAGTACAGTGTGAGATAATGCGTAAAGTAATTCCAGAAACTTCTATGAATGATTTGGGACTTTATGGAGACCTGCTGATTTAATAGTTGCAAGTAGAAAAATAGTTCGCGATACACTTCAACAACACTTATTTACGTTACATAAAGAAAAATTTTCAAATCTACCTGTACCTTTGTGTTATCGCCCAGCAGATACTCGACGACAGAATGTTGATGTTGAGATTCCTGGTGGTGGAATACAAAATCTTGTGTTAAATGATATTGTTTTAGTTGTTGTTGATGTTGTTGAGAGCGCGTTAAGTATGGATAAATCGCCGTGGACGTTAGGATACGCTATAACGATTCACTCGTCACAGGGATTAACTATTACCGATACAAGTATTTGGATTGTCGATGATCGTATTGAGTGGTCAAATTTAGTTTATCTTGCAGTGTCTCGAGTCAGAAGAATATCTCAACTGGGTCGGGTTATCATGGATTGCGTAATAACTGAAGAAATTCCTGACAACTTTGTCGATATCAATAAAAAATTAGCGAGCTATAAACAATGTGACAAAAAAAAAATAATCGCGATTTTGATATCGATGTTGAATTTATTATAACACTAAAAGCACAACAGAATAATCATTGTGCAAGTTGTAACTGTAATATGCTGTGGCAGTACTCGACTAATAATCCAAGACAATTTACCGTTGATAGAATTAATAGTAATCTTGGTCACACACGCAAAAATGTAATGCTGACCTGTCTTGAATGTAATCGACGCCGAGGCGCTGGACAACCCTCTGCAAGTTTATAAAAGTGAACGCGGTGGTAATTGTGTATCTATAGGAATTATTTGTAATTCTTCGCGTACAAATCCACGCTGAGGAGCAGTTGAATCTAATCTATAGATTGCGGGTCTACCTGTAGACCTTACCACGCTAGAAATTTTGTGTGTGGTCACACTCCAGATAGGATCAGTTGCTCTTTTTCTACCTCCTTCAAGTTCACCAGGTTCATATAAATATCTTACGGTAACATTACCTAGTACTGGTTGAGAGGATGATTTACGTTGTATTGGTATATATTTTTTTTTTATCGCATTAGAAGGTTTCATAGAAGTTGCACGAGTCACTTCGTTGTTCAACGCAGCTATCACACTTGGTAACCTTGCAACCCATTCACGAGATCTCTCCCCCGACTTAAAGTCAGCAGATATTTCCCTTGCGTATTGGTATCCAAATAACCGCTCAGCAAGTGTTCGATTAAATCGTTCAACGATTGCCTGATCACGATGAATTTCTGTGTGTCCTCGTCTGATTTTAACGTTGTCGCTTCATCAACGATGATACTGCACCAAGAAATTCTTTGCCAGGATCCACCTGTAGCAGTTGTGGCCATCGTAGACCACCATGTTGATAAATGCGTTCAAACGCAGATGCAACTTCAGTCGCTGTTTTAGTTGATAATGGTTTTGCTTCTTTATATCTACTTGCAACATCAACGACGGTTAACGCGTATCTGTATGTGTATTGACGTCTACCAATTTTAATGGTATCGTGTGGTAAAAACAAAATATCTGCTTGATGAACTTCATTAAGGGTACTAACATCAAAATGTGCATACTGAATTTTTTTAGGTGGTGGTAGATAAATTTGTCATATTGCCTGTCGTGCTAACCACGCTGCAGCGACATCACGTGAGACTTTTGCTGCTTCAGCAAGTTTACTAATCGCTGCTTTACCTCTCCAGTATCCTCTTGGGCTATAATAAACAGATTCCATTATTATGATAATAATCAGTTGATTAATTACCAGCCCCTAACATTATTTTACCTTTCATACCAGCTTTTACCAGAAAAGCAGCTAATCTTTCTCGAAGTGATTTATCTTTTACATTATTTATGGCATGAATTAATTTTATATCGGCGAGATGTCGTTGTTGTAAGTCTTTACTTTTATACGCGACATCGTGAATGTGACACGCTTGATCAATTGCGTTTATTGGATACTCTCCAGGTTTTGGTTGGTCTTGGTTATCGAATCGGATATCGAGACGAGTTCCAGGACCACAATAATTATATCCAGTTAAATGTTTTTCACCAGGATACTTTGCCCATGGAGCTCCTGGTAATTTACCTAACGAAGCAGCGATATCTCCACCTATCTTTAATGAAATAAATTTGTATTTTTTATGTACCACATTTTACACACCTGCCTGTAAGTGCGCGCTTGTTATTTTTTGTTATTATTGTCGTTAATCCAGTGGTGGACGTATGCGCTCTACATCGAACACAATATACATTCATATTATTTATTATTATGGATATAATTGACTTTTCAGCGACAAGAAAACAAGAGCCAGTCAAGCATCATCCAGCGCTACCAAATTCTATCAGAGCAATTATACTTGGCCCATCTGGGCCTGGTAAAACGCAATTATTACTTAATCTGATAATGCGATGGCTAAAGTGGGATAAATTATATTTAGTAGCACCATCTGTAGATGATCAACGATGTTACGAAGTACTTAAAGATTTTAATGAAAATGCAAAGTCGCTGACGTGTCCTGATAATGATGCTATTGATTTTATTACCGATATCGATGAAGCTCCATCCATAGACGATCTTGATGGATGTATCAATAATCTCGTAGTATACGATGACGTAATGCTGGATAAACAATCCAATCCAGCTCGGATATTTTCAGGAGGCCGTCACAAAAATACAGACGTAATTTATTTAACTCAGAAATACACGCAAATTCCTGAAGTAATCAGAGATAATTGCAATATCTTAATTGTGTTTAATGGAGTAGATAATTATACTTTACAAAATATTTATTATACTTGGTGTTCAGGGGACATGGATATGATTAAGTTTAGAAACTTCTTTTCAAAAGCACAAGCTATTCCGTTTGGATTTATAACAATAAATTTACATGACCCCAGATCTAGATATCGTATAGGTCTGGATAAAATCTTTGGCTAATTACAGCAGCAGAGGGGGTGAACGACCAATGTTGAGTGACCAACACGTAAAATAAACACACCATAAAAAACCCCCAAAAGTCAGAGATAAAGTAACGGGATAATCTAACCCTAAGAAATCTCACGTCAGTTAGAGGTTGTGGTTTAACGTCGCTGACCTTAAGGTTTTCTTTTCGTAGACAGGCTTATTTTTCATAAATAATGTCTCAAGCAAAATGGTCTGTTCACCCCCTCTGCCGCTGATGTTTATTGTGTCGAAACACCCAATGGATAGCTCCGACATCGAACGATAAGCTCCGCCCACTTAGTTACTGTTGCTGCTATTCACAAGCTATCGTGAAAATGACGGATTCGGTAGCATCAGTTACATATTCAACGGACAATATTCTCTGCAATGTTTCTGACACTTTCCATCCTGATTGCTAGATTGTTTCAGATCGTGCGTTAAAGAAAGGCTTGAACTACTACACACATGTATATATTCATGAAATTAGGATTTTCGATGGCGAAAATCAGGTCAAAGTTGCTGCACCTTACTTGCAATCTTTTAAGAAGAACAAACATCATGACAAACGTGAAGAAGACATTTTGCTAGAAGAGGACAAAATAACTAAATCTTTCTGTTCTTGCAAACTTATGCATACTTATTAATTATCAGAATTTCTAGTAATGTTACATTTAAAAATAAAAATAAAGCTTTCCTTATGTGTTTGCACCCGTTAAATTTATATCGTACATGTATAATTGTCATACAGGAATAAAATAAGTACATTTTAAATCTAGAATTTATAATTTAATTATGTTTAGGAAAACAAGTATTAAAATTACAATAAATAAATAAACAATTTATACAGAGTTGTCTGTGTGATTGAAGGGAATAATTTACGTTCTTTACTTCGCGTGAACGTGTATCATCAGTTGGACGGATCAAACATTTTCTAAGGGTATCATCGATAAGCCAGTAAATTTAAATTGTATCAGATCCATTTAAAACGATCATTTTTCATAATCTCTTAACAAAGAAGGAAATAATAATGACACATCGAAATAAGCCACAACAGGCACGTGGACAGGTGATATATTTGCATCCGCTTTTACTTTTGTTAGCCAATTAGTGTGACTCGATTCATCTTACTTCACTGATGTCGTAACATTCTGCAGGTGTTATAAAATCAGTAATTTGCAAGAGATCAGTTTTATTCGAGTAGCATGACAAACATTTAAATAAATGGCAGGACATAGCTTGCTGTTTTTATAGTCTCAAGCCTAATAAAGACATAATAAATATTTTATTACAGTTTCACCTCTTCATAAAGTTAAAATATTTGTTAGAAACCTTCCATTATAAAAATCGTATTCAAAATAATTAAATTTAACATTTTGAAATAATTGATGTCAAAATCCGATTTTTAGATTATAGGGTGGTGTTTTGTCAAGTTGACATCAGTTATAATGCTCAATTTTGAAACTTTTAATAAAATGAGCACTGTATAAGCATGATGCAGGATTCCAGTATTTTAATTTACTTATTTTTTTAAACCAAAGTAACAAAAAGACTAAACTTAAATCGTATTCACACATTTTCTATACTGAATGTAAAATTATTACTCAAATATTTTATACAATTGGAACATAAGCAACGAGCATAAAATTGAATTGAACATTTTCACAAGCACAACAAAATAAAATCATTATTTAAAAACATTTTGTGTATGTATATATTGACATATGGTTATAAATAATGTATCACATTTTTCCATGCTGGTGTTTAGTTTGGGAACATTTTTTTTAAATGTCCTCTTGATTTCGTTTATAATAACGACAATCTGCATCGTATGTGCCCCGAAGCAGAACGGTGAACGATGTTTCTGATAAATTTTCAGTGACTTTCTGTGTAATCTTTCAAATTCCTCTGCACTGCAATAAGAAAGGAACCGTGCGTAGCCCATGTTTGTGAGGAAATGTTGCGAATAGCAACGCGTTACTAAGCAGTGAAATCGATGCCTATTTTTTATTGGTCAATGTGCCCAGTTTGATTGACAGGTCAGAACTATCCATTGCATTGTTTGGATTTTGTAAATAAAAGAGGAAAAGACCTGTTTCTACAGACACATGTTTATTCCACAGCATACGTACTATAACTGACACTTTGTCAGGCCTACGTCTAGCAAACTTCGTCGTTAGCTTGAGGCCATAAAGGTGAGATGTTCCTATGCTAAAATCCCATGTATTCTGCAAACTTTGTAAACTCTGGTCCATTGAATGGAGGTCCATTATCCGTTTTTACAACTTCTGGTATTCCGAACATTGAAAATATCTTGTCAAGTTGCGGGATGACAGTTTTTGCCGACGTTGAGTTCATAATTTCAATGACTGTATGCCTTGAGAAGTCATCAACAAGTACTATTAGGTAGACTCCGGATGGAAGAGGGCCACTGAAATCCAAGCTAATTTGACACCAGGCTTGACTGGTATAACTGTCATTTTTAGCGGCTCCGTCATTTTCTTTGGAGTTGATGCAAGGCATGGTATACAACTTTGACTTTAATCCTCTGTTTATTTGACAATACCAGGAAACCATACTTTCTCACGAAGAAGTTGTTTTGTCTTGACTATGCCTTGATGGTCTTCATGTGCTAGCTCTATCACTCTGCGTTGTAACCCATTCGGTATTACTAGTTTCGTGTCACACAGTAGGACAAGACCATTTGTAACTGGAACGATCGTGAGCTCATGTCTGAGTCTTGAAAATGTTTCCAAGGTTTTGTTTTGTTTGTATGAATGTATCCAATCTACAGAATCTATCGATCTGATAACATGCTTAAGGTCCTGGTCGACTAAAGTAGCCATCTTAATCTCTCCAATAGTCATAGATTTGGGTACAGGTATAACGGTGCCAATTATACAACTCCAGGTGAGTTGTATGCTAGAGTGGGGGTTCTGGACCACGTTTTCATGGAGGGGGGTAACTCCAATGCATAAAATGAGGTGGTTATGGACCACATTTTAAGAGGTGGTAACTTTAATGCACAGGAAGGTGTTTTATATGGATGTAGCCATACGCAGCTAAAATGAGGTGGTTCTGGACCACTTTTTTCAGTGGTGTATTTAAGCGGATGGATGGTTCTGGGCCATGGGATGAAATATATAAAAAAGGAGAGTTTTGGCTCAGTGTGAGTGAAAATGTATTAAAGGTTACAGTATAGTATAAAATGATGCATGTTCGAGAGACGTCATTATCTTATCTGCGACTATGGAGAGACTTATGGTCATACACACCGTGTGTCACAGAGCCATCACCGACTGCGACAGTGAAAGATGACTGTGAGGATATATTGAAACGTTTTGATGAGGCTGTGACGTTTCTAAATCATGATCTGAGTAATATCCCTTACATGATATTTTGGAAGGTGGACATAGACGAGTATGAGGATGATCAGTGGAGGAGACAATGTCACAGTCACCAGAGACCAGCGCAGGGATATAAGCAGCAGTACCATATCCGGAATTAGTTACAGCAATTTAATCTATCAGCTATCACAGCGAGGTCAGTTTTGTCAGTTGCTTAACCAGGTGACGAGAGCTCCTCTTCCAGATCGTCAGAAATTTATGAAATTTGATATGTGTTAAAGCGATTAGCTTAAATGTATGACCAAATAGGTACAGATGGAAGTGCTCACAACTCAAAACTATTGCTAGTGCTTCACGTTCCACCTGTGAATACCAATTTTCCACCTCTGAAAGTGTTCTGCTGGCGTAAGCAATAACCTTTCCATTCTGAGTTAATAATGCGCCTAGAAAGACAGGAGTTGCATCTACAATTAACTGCGGAAAAGAGGATTCATTGGAAGCAAAAAAACAAACAAACAAGATAGTAGCAAACTCGATTTTATTGAGTCTGTTCATGAGAATTTGATGCTTTCTTTTTATATTTACAGTATTCAAACAGTACCAAGGTTCAGAAAGTCTCAACAAGATGCATGAAATGCTATCTCAGAGACTCTAAATTGTAACAATGTTGCCTCGTACCCACACCACACACCCAACTCTTCTAGCCTTTTGCGGCTTCGCCGTTCAATTTGCCTAATCATCAATCATATACTAGCTGCGTCCCTGAGGATAATTATAACAGCAAATAAGAACCCATGAATAATGAATAAACCAACTACTGTCGGTTTAAAGATACATACTAATGAACGACTTTGTCTATTTGTTACTGTAGGTAAATCGGGTAAAATTAGGATTTTGTACAATGAAACGGCGTTATATATATATATATATATATATATATATATATATATATATATATATATATATATATATATATATATATATATA